>JASVEL010010534.1:0-30844 GCA_032618575.1 Nicotiana noctiflora
TAAAATCAAAGACACCAGGTGGTCAAGGCCGATGCAATCGGATCCTTCACAAACGAATCGCAACTTAGTGCATGAATTTCACAACACACACTGCCACAGGACTAAGGATTGCCATCAACTCCGAGAAAAAGTAGCTCGACTATTCAGGAAAGGTCACCTCCAAGAATTCCTTAGTGACCTAGCCAAAACCCAGTTCCAGGAAAGAGAGGCGACCAAGAAGAATGAAACAAATGAGCCACAATATGTCATCCACATGATCTTGGGAGGTCTCGATTTTCTACAAGAACCCGTGATAAGAAGGACAAAGATATCCATCAACAGAGAAAAGTGAACTCGGGGCTACATACCCGAGTATGCTCTCACGTTCAGTGATAAGGACATCGATACCTTGTCTCTACCTCACAACGGCGCACTGGTATTTTCTTTCCTTGTAAATACATTTCAAATTAAACGTGTACTTGTGGATCGAGGTAGCTCGACCAACATTATTAGATCGGGTGTGGTGGAGCAGCTCGGGCTGCTTGACCAAATCGTGCTCGCCTCTCGAGCCCTCAACGAATTCAACATGATGAGCAAAACAACAAAAAGGGAAATCACCCTCCTAGTCAACGCGGCCGGCACAACCAAAAATGGCAAATTCCATGTCATTGAAGGAGACATGAGATACAATGCCTTGCTCGGAAGGCCATGGATACACTGAATGAGGGCAGTACCATCAACCCTTCATCAAATGATGAAGTTACCAACAAAGGATGGAATAAAAACTATCTACGAGGAACAACATACGGTTAGATAAATGTTCGCAGTACACGACGTGGCACTGATACCAGTACCTCCACCTTCTAAAGAGGCAAAGGATAAGCAAACAGTAAAATAGCGAAAACAAGCTACTCCCTCGGATAATTTCGACTGAACAAAGTAAAGGAACTTACCACGTCCTCATAGCAAACGATCGAAATATATCGGGGGCCGAAGCATCGTCAGCACTAAGGTATGATCACCTCCCTTTGTCAATTATGTGTTACACTAACCTGAGTGCAGGTATCCGATCGAAACAGCTGAAGCGTTTCCCAACTTGAAGGCCTTAGGTTTCAAAGGCATGCGTTACTCTTTTCCTTCGATCAGGTTTTTATCCCAAAAAGGGTTTTACCGGCAAGGATTTTAATGAGGCAACATCTATATGCTACCTAAGGAAAACTCAACAAGTATTCAAGGCTTCTCTTTCAATCAACCTCGAATACTGGGGGGCATCCACCTGGAATGTCACTTACTCGGGAAGCCGGGATGCGCTGAAAAAGATCTTGATAGGAAAACAATGTACAGGGCCAAACGGTCAAACCAACCATGCCCACATAGAATAACTGAGCCCTTAACAGCCAACACATGTATACTTGTACCAAGTAATCAAAGAATACTTCTAAAAAGCATTTTGCATTTAAAAGAAGCTCGGTAATTTTTGCAAAAATGGCTCCTCTGTCAAAAAATGTCCCGAACTAGCGTCAACGACTTAAAACAATACGACCCTCGAGTTGGAGCTTCAAACTCGTAAGCCTTCAATGAGGAAAAAACAATATCACAAGACAACTCCAGAGCCAAAAACATCCCGAACACTCGGGGATTGGCATCAGAAACTCAAGGCCACATGACCTCCGGGTCGAAAACTCTAAAATCGCAAGCCCTTATTGAGGCAATACCAAGTTTACAAATAATGGCACCCAAGCTGAGAAATCCTTGACGACTCGGGGAGTGTCGTTAATCGCCGTCTCCATCGACTTATCAAAAATCAGAGGCCATAAGGCCCCAAATAGGCAGACTCGGTCTCATAAGACCTACATAAGGCAATTACAACATCTGTAAGTCCTCAAGCAAGGCATGAACCATACTTGTACCAAGTAGCCAATAATGTAAGACCTCAAAAGTATGTAAAACTTGTAAGACCTTACTAAAGGCATAATCTTTATCTTAAAGTTAAGGCAATATATCGAACTTATAAGACCCTTAAAAAGGCATACCCTCGATATAGACGCCGAAACTACTTCACTTGGGGACTGAAAGGCTCTGCCAAACGCAATGACTATGGTGACAAGGTTGTACCAGCCAAACTAACGCGATTCGAGGATGCCCGACCGTCGCTATAGAATCATAGGCCTTCAATTACTTAGAAAAGAACCGGTTAAACAGGATACCCTCGACACAGGAAAAAGAGCTTCGACCATGTCACCTCCTAACTACAGGCTTCAAGCTTTTAGCCTCCGAGCCAAACCTCTCAAGTTGCTCGATCATCGCCATATAATGGCTTAAAATTGAGGTTTTATCATACCGTCGAAGAGTCGGGCAAACACAACTTCAAAGTCTTTAATGAGGGAAAATAAAGCCTATATTAAGGGTCACATCAATCTAATACGTAAGGGCCACTGTCACTAGCCCACGAAAAAGGTCATACCGACCTAAAACGTAAGAGCCACTGACGCCATCTTACATTAAAAGGTCATATCGACCCAACGTGTAAGAGCCCAAGGGCCACCTTTAAATTTAAAAATGTGAGGATCAAATGAGCTCGACTCAAAATCTAACTACCCAAAATAGTTAACTAAATATGCCTAAGGACAAAAGCATAAGAGCTCAAATGCCAGCTTATATTAAAAGGTCATGCCGACCAAAGCGCGTAGGAGCCTACGGGCCAGCCCTATGAGCCCCAGGGACATACTATAGATCTAAGATCCCTTTCAAACCAAAGATCAATTCATCCGGCTAACAGCCAACAAATATCAGGGTGAAAGACATGCTTAAAAAAGTAAAATACAACACTTCCTTTTATACATGTACGCGACGGAATACCAGACCCACTTACAAAATTTCTCTAAGAACATTACACATAAAATAAGAAAAGGAAAGGCCTAATCAACACCCACCCCCACCCCTTCGAGGACTACGGCCTATCGGCATGTTTCTTGCCATCCTCGGCATCATGCAAAGGGACTTAATGTCATGTTCATCCGCCTTTTCTTGTTTCACCTCTTTTGAGAGTTTAAAACCCCTATAATTGATCTACTCAAGGGTTTCCCTTCAAGATTTGCATCGGCTATACTCCAAGCTCATGCTCTCATGATCGAGAACCCTTCTTAGCTCATCTCAGGCATCGATAGTGTCCTTCAAATAGGTGGACTTTCTTATTAGACTTAGTTTGACTTATTACGACTTTGGCTCGGGCGTCAACAACTTTGGCTTTTATCTTTAAAAGCTCAGACTCGAGCTTCGTAATCATATCTGTTTGAACCAAACTATTCTCGCTTAGGAGTCGAACCTCAAGGGCAGAAGCTTTAGCCAGAGCGCCTTTTTCCACTATAGTATATATGAGCGTCCGCCCGATCCTTTAACTCATTGTACTCACGTTTGGCTTGAACAACTTCACTCCTAAGGCGTTCCAAATCTCCAATCTTCTTCTGCATCTAAAATAAATGAAACTTTAGCCTCCAGAATAGAAAAGGGAATATGCGCCCCATCTAGAGCAATAAATACCTGGACCTCGAGGTAGGTTTCGTGGTCGCCTCACACCGCAAATGCGCCAACTCGTCTTCTCTCTCATCACAAAGAAGCCAGAGGGACTTCTCCCCATCCATGGCTTTTTACTGCATGGCCTCACGATGAAGCAGCTCGGACTAGAGCTTGTCAAAAGCCTATGAAAGAGAAACTAGACACGAGAGTAAAAATTGCAAGACTATAAAATCAACACGGACGGCAAAAAGCTCACCTCAAAATAGAGTCGTTGAGCTTCCTCGAAGGTTGAGCGCACATCTACTAGTCTGGCTCCGTCTACCCCAAAAGAACCAAGCCTGATGGGGATGCGATCGCTCAGCATATGCGGCCCCTGGACTCAGACATCCCTCGAAGTACTATTGATGGGGGAAGACATATCCTCGCCGAGCCTCCAGCCTAGACTCATCTTGTTGTAAGCACAACCACCTTGTGAAAGCCCCTTTTGCTTATTATTATCGCTTAAAGGAAAATGCCCTTAAAGGAGAAAATCACATAGTGTGTATCGTGGTGTTTGGCCTCCCATCTACCCTTAGACAAAACTCACCACTTACGCTCATCGCAAGTCGAGCAAGTAGCCAGCTTTTGAGCCTAGTCCATTAGATCGTGGACCTCACACGATGTCCATGAAATTATTGCAAAAAATGAAAGGAAGGCACATTTACATAACCTATCTGTTCCATAAGCAAAACTACGAAGGTACGAGTATAACACTTACTTGTAAAATTCCACTCTTTAGGGAATGCCAGAAACTCCACGAGGATAACATCAACGGTCCGTACTCGAATTAATCGGCTCATCCACTCCCGATCTCCGTCTTCTTTGACATCAAGAATGAAAGGTGTGGTTGATTGGCATCGTAAGGTTAGCAGACCTCGATGGTGAAAGGCCGGTAGAGCGTGATAAGATGACTAAGCGTGAATTCAAGGCCTGCTCTCTCTACAAAGAACCTTATCATTAATAGTATCCGCAAAAATAACGGGTGAATCTGTGCCAAGGTGACTCGGTATTTCCAACAGAAATCAAGAACAACCCTATCAGGGGGGGCCTAGCATGAAGGGGTATGTGTACACGTTAAAAAAAAACCAGCGTGATCCATAATGCACTCTGCCAGGGAAAATACCCACAATACTACCTTCTCCTCCCATCTACAGTCTCTTCTTACTGACTTGAGATGCTTCTCTCCTACTAAGGAAATAAACTTCGAGACATACTCCCTATGACCCCAAGCGTCTTGGTCTAAAAAGCATTCAAGGGCGGAACTACCACAACTATGATAAAACTAGAAAATCCGAGCAAAACCCTCATAATCGAAATGGTGAAAGCCTTGACACAAGGAAAGAAAGCTCCACGAAGGAGGACAACTACTCAAAATAGCAGAATCATCAAAGGTGGCAGGCAACCCTATATATGGATAAAACAAGGACTATCTGCCCGCCTCAAAGGCAAATTTAGGGTTAAGGGGAGCTAAATTAAATGGGTGTGATGAATGTGGGCCATCGATCTTGAAAGATCAACGGCCAAGATTAGAAGAGCGTTCTGGGTCATGTAAAACGGGTATGGGGTATGGGTTATTTGGTTTGGGCTGGGGCGAATTTGGGCTAGAATTTTAAGTAATTGGGCTGGGGTAAAATTGGGTAATTCAAGGTCTGAATTTAAATAAAAATGGGGCCATGTTTTAAATACCAAATTTTAACAAATAAATAATTTATAAAAATAATAAATGAATACCAAAAATATGTATGCACTAAAATGATTTAAAATAATTATTTAACATTATAAAAATATAAAAAGTCATTTTTGTGTAAATAATGAAATTATGCATACATATGGGCTAGTATTGCAAAATATGTAATTTTAGCCTAAGGATGCAAAATAAGTATATATGAAAAAATTTAAATCTCAATATGGATATAAATGATGGTAATAAAATAATGAATCATTATAAAATTTATTTGTGATGCAATTAATAATTATTTATATAAATATGCATGAATAAATTAATTAAAAGCCTTTAAAAATTATAGAAAATTATAAAAAAAATTATGAAAAAATAGTTGGTGATGATCATGCACTATTTTGAAGGTATATATGCATCTTTAAAATATATGAGGAAAAAAACGGGTATCAACAATTAATATTATTGAAATATGATAGTTATTAGTTGGCTTATCTAGCGGGTTGGGTTAAGTACCATCACGACTAGTGGATTCTTGGGTCATTAAAATATCACCAAAGTCAACACCCGGTCAATCTCTCAACCTTCCAAAACTTTAACTTTTATTTTTTTTCGAAATGCTTCAAATTACCCTCACACCTCCGAATCCAAATCCGGACACACGCCTAAGTCTAAATCATCACACCAAACTATTGGAATCATCAAAATCTCATTTCGGAGTTGTCTACATATAAGTCAAATTCCCGGTTAACTCTTATTGCTTAAACTTCTAAAACAAGAATGATTCTTTCAAATTGATCCCGAATCATCCGAAAACCGAACTCGACCACACACAAGTCACAATACGTAATACAAAGCTGCTCGAGGTCTTAAGTCACCAAACGAGATGATAATTTTTAAAATGATCGGTCAGGTCGTTACAATTGATTATTGGATTTTTACTTGTTTTTACTTATTTGGTTTTACTAGACTTAAACTGTATTATGCTTTCTTTACAATGTTGTTACCTATTTTCTCTTTCTTGCTAATTGTTGCTTCTAGGTTCCATTTGCAAGTATCGTATTGTTATTCTAACCATATTCTATGTTAGCTTTATATTCATCCTTGTACAAATTCTTATATCTAGTAGGTTTCTTGAGTGTTACTCGTCACCACTCCACTGAGTTAAGTCTTGATACTTACTGGATACAATTATGGTGTACTCATGCTACGCTTGCTGCACATTTTTGTGCAAATTCAGATACCTCGGAGCGCATTGGTTATTAGTTAGCTAGTTGTGAGTTGCGGTAGAAACTTCAAGGAATACCTGCCATCACGTTTGTAAACCTCGAAGTCACCTTCCGGAGTTTTCCATTGTTACTGTTTACTTCTATTCCAAACAGTGATGTATTTGATATTCTTAGTTATTTTAGAAAGGCTTATGACTTGTAATATCGATTTTGAGATATTGTTTATCTATTGATGGTTGTTTGCTATGTATAGAAATTATCGGTTCATGCCTAATAATTAATTGGTTTTAATTTATTGTTAACTCAGTATGTGGTAGGCTTACCTTGTCTTGAAGACTATGTGTCATCACGACTTCTAAAGAGGAATTTTGTGTCGTGACACGTTTATGTATTTTTGAGTATTAGTATGAGTAGTTAAACTTCTCTTCTAGTGTTTTAATCGAATCAATTATTGGGTGAATTATTGACCATGTTTTTTTTTTATAATTGAGTCATTTTTATAACCTATTTGTTCAACTAGGTTTTACATGTTGTTAATTGAATGATCATCGATTAACTGTACCTATTTATCATATGTTGCTTGAAAAAGAATATTTGATTAAGTTATTATTAAACATCTGTTCTGAGTAAGTTAAGAGATTAATTACCTAGATTTAAATGTGAGATTAGAGATAATGAAACTTTGGTACGATCTTGTGAGTCGCTTGCATTGCTAGTTAGTGCTAGTTCAAGAGAAAAATTCTAGAAAAATTATTGCTTTTAATCGAGAGATAATTATGGTAGCAAGAAAACTCAGGACAAGTAGAGAATAAGTTTCAAAAGTAATATAGATAAGCAAAAGGGAAAAGGGGATGATATACCCTTATACTTTGGTAAATAATATATTTCTCTTCCCCGTTATACTATTAGGCCATTTAAAGGTCTCCATTGGGAAAGTGGGTAAAATTACCCTTATTTTTAACCCCTTTCCAACCAAGCAATTAAAATGCCACCTGGCAAGCCACGTTGGACAAATCTAACCCAAGCCTTTTTAATATAACCCATCAGATGCCTTCTTCTTAGGGTTCAATTGAATAGTGATTTTTTGTGCATCTACTCTCCTTCTTTCCTCGAATGTGATATGTCTCGAGGAAGCTCATATGCTCTCGTCTCTCCTCAGACTAAGCATCATTGTGGTATGATAGCCAACAACTTAACTTTGAAAAATATTTTTAATCCTAGAAAGAAGTTTTATAAATGCTCTAAGCCTAAGGTTTATTGATTTTGTTGTAAAGTTTTTTTTTTTTTGCATATGTTTTAAGCTTTTCAATTGTATAATGTATAAATGTTTTAGTCTAAATATAATTTACTTTTATTGAAAGCTTTATTCATTTTGGTTTTTCTTGTGGGAAGATGAAGTTTTACTAGATTTACTTATGAATGCAATTAGAGAATTGGGGTCGTCGGTGGATGTTGTTAAGATGAACATAGAGAAATCGAAGCAAAGAGGTAGCCATTCTCAAGTGGTTAAAGTTTCAACATTGGAAGAGAAAGTATCAAAGATGTAGATCATTTTATTGATTTCATCGACACTATTTTTGGGGTTCGTTGCTACTTCAATGAAGAAATAAATGGCTTAGGAAATGTGTTCATTGTAATATTAGGTCTAGTTGAGCGTTAACTTGTAGGTGTCTAACTTGTGGGTGTCTAATGTTAGGTTGCATTGCTGCTTTGTATTGTTAACGTTTCCAACTAACAATAATGTATATCCCTTATGTTTTACTAGTTGTTTATGTTGTTTAAGTATGCAACTTTCTTGTATCATAATTCCTTTTATTACAAACACAACATAACTTCAATATAATTCCCTTTGTAATGTATATCCCTTTGTTACAAACACAACATAATTCAACAACATAATAAAATACATAGATGGACAGTGAACATAACTTCATTTTAACACAACAAAATGAAATACATAGCTGGACAGTGAACATAACTTCATTAAAATTCACCATTCACTTCAATAAAATTCAGCAACATAACAATAGTAACATAATTTCATTCATAGACAACATAATTTAACACCATTCTAGTGAAAGGACCCAAAAGGGATGTCACTTTATAACCCCAAAAACTAATACCACCCAATTAATAAAATGACATCCACATTGAAAAGTTAAAGGACACAACAATTAAGTTAAAAGCAGTGTCACATGTAGTAATTACATCACATAAGACACCAAAAACTGTCAGATGTTCAGAACTTGACTAGTTCTGTGAATTGCCATTTCCCTTTCTTGACTTCAACTTGGCTAGTCGTTGCCTCTCTAGTTGGTTTCCTATTTTGACAACTTTTCCTCTCATGTAAGATTTTTGGGTGAGTAACGAAGTTGTGTTGGCAAACTCACACTACTAGCATCACCAACAAAGTTAATAGTTATTGTTCCAGTTGTTGTTCCTAGTTGTTCCCTCCTTTGGAGTCTAGTCTTTGCCTCTCACACGTCTTGGCAATTTAGGTGGGTCTGGATTGTCTGCTTCTAGATAGTCATAATCTGCTTCTGCATTGCTAATGGATTTCTTCCTAGGTAGATATGGTGTTGGCATAAACATTTAATAAGGTCCAGAATTGTTGATGGCTTGGCTGGACTGGCTGGCTTGTGGTGCTGTTAGTTGCAGCTCCACTTCTAAGAAGAGCCCTGCTGCAGCTAGAGATCTGGTCATGGTATCCTCATCATCTTCATTAACCAATGTCCTCAGCCACTTTTTTATTTTCTTACCAACCTATGCGTGTTTTCCCTTGCTTTGTTGTCAATTATATAAAGTAACAAAATTAGGGTTGTATGTTAATTTAGTGATGTAATATAATAAGGGTATCACGTTACCTTTTCACATCCCCTAGCATTATTCCCAGGCTTTTCACATGTGGAATAAGTTATCACCCTGCCTTTTCTGGATTGAGACCACTCCCATTGCCTATTTATTGTCCCATTCTTTTCTCTAGTCCTCTTCACTTTAGGGCTACCATCCATATTCACTAGAAGCGGTGAATCCATTGCATGAGTTGTCTCTATCTTCCAGAACTTTTCTCCTCTAATTGGTTCTAATTTATGTGCATAAGTAGAAAGATAAGCCTATCCTTGGTGAATCACCAATGAATCTCAGACAAAGAGTTTACTTTTTTGTGTAGTAATGCTCTAATAACATGATTACATGGGATCCCTGTGAGGTCCCATGTTCTGCAAGTGCATTTTTTAAGTAAGATGTTCACTCTATGCTCTTCAAAAGTTCCTTCATTCACCTCATAACCATCTTTTCTACTAGAATCAATAATACATTTTTGTGCGCTATTCAAGAGTTGATAATATAACTACATTGTATGAGGACTTACATCTTCAGTCCAAGTCATAACATCACCTCCATGCTCTCTCAACATATTCATCACCTTAACTCTTATGTCTTTAAGCATTCTAATAATTGGCTTGTGCCTAACATCCAATATCTATGAGTTGAAGGATTCTGTTAGGTTATTGTCCACTTGTTGGTTGTTACATACTGTGTTAAAGTAAGCTCTACACCATGATTGTGGAGGATACTTCAACAAGTCTTCAATAGCTTCTTTATCAATTTAAGTTTTTCAATTGATCATTGAAGTCTTCTTCATAGCTACTCCATGCACACCACCACAAGTACTTTTTCTTCAAATCCCCACCACCCCATATTCTACACCAGTTACCCTCTATGTGCCTCACACAATATCTGTAGTGTGCATCAGGAACTAGTACCTCAACTGCCTCAATCAAGCCCTACATATATAAACTGCAGAAAATTAAACATTTCAAAATAGAAAGGAAACAATCAATAAATTAAAAGAATAACATTGAAGTGAGATAGAATAAGTACCTTCTGCATGTCTGACATAAATGTGTATCCTTCCCCTAGCTTAAGATCTAATGAATTGTTCAACAATGTCAAGAACCAGGTTCAGGTGACCTTTGTTTCTTTATCCACAACCCCCAATCAATAGGATAAAAATAATTCATTGAATCTAGAGCAACAACAACTAAAAGCTGACCTTTGGCATTCCGTTTCAAGAAAGTTCCATCCAAACCAATAAAGGGTCTCAACCCACTCTTAAACACCATCTTTAGAGCATGAAAAAATATATACATCATAGAAAATCTTCTTTTTCCTTCAGCAAGTGCATCATTTAATAATGTAATTATTACATCACTCCTTGTTTTACTCAGCCTCAGTTCATTAGCATATGCTTCTATCTTGTTATATTCATCAGTAAAATTACCAGCAAGGGATTCAAGTATCATCCTCTTGTCCCTCTTACACTTCGCATGGCTAACATTGATGTTGAAGGTGTTTTTAAGGACATTTTCATCTCCTTAACTTTGATCATAGGATTCTCCTGCAGCTTGTTCTTAAAATATTCTGTTATAGTATTTTTGTTAATCGTAGGGTTGTCATATGCAGGGTTACACTTATGTTTTGACTTGTGAGTTTTGATCTTAACCCCACCATCATTCTTATCCTCAGAAATAAGACAGACAAAGGGGCAGCCAACCTCACATATGTACCTCAGTCTTCTGCTATCACTCTTGAGTTATTTTAAACCATAACAATTTGCTAAACAATACAAATTTATCACTTTTCTAGCCTCGGGTATATCTTTGAATGTCATTCCTTTGTACAGTTCTTTGTATTCAATCAACTTATCAGAAATCTTCCTCCTTTTTTGTAGTGAAAGCACTTCTAAATCTTTAGAGTCATAATCTAAAAAAATAATCTCATCTTCACTCTTATTTGAACTACAATTAGTTGCAACCTCACAATCTACTGTTCGTGATTAATTGTAGTCGACAATATTAGGAACATTAACCCTCATTTCACTACCACTTACATCAAATACATTAATTATATTGAAATGATCAGAAACCATATTTTATAAAGTCCTAATACCATCATCCCCTGTTACTTCATAATATTTACGACCACAAACTATCAGTTGTTGGACACCATCATACCCAATAATAGATGATGTATATTCATTTACTAAATCTATGAAAGACAGAAGGTCAGAATCATACTGTTTCCAATTGTACACCAACTACTAATGTTGGCATAATTTTCTAGCCACCTCCATAATTGAATAACAAGTCCACATTAACCATATTAACCTATAATATAAATAAGAGAAAATGGTTAACAAAATTGAATATAATAAAGGGGAAAGGATATGAATTAGAACAAAAAGTACAAACAATAAAGAGCAGAATTTACAATAATACAACCTTGATAGAATATAATATAATAGTACAAACTTCAATGTCAAATATTGAATATAATAAAGGGCATTCCGATATAGATTAGACAAAATAGTATATAAACCAATAAAGGGCAAGCACATGAGTGAGACAAAGGCTAGCTGAATTAATTACAAACTTTAATTTTTTCAAGACATTGAAAGGTATAGTTGAGTCTCGATATTATTAAACAAATCTTATGGTGGACCATAAATTTTAAAGAAACATAATTTTTTTTTAGCATTCAATAAAGGAACAACACTGAAATGTCCCACTTGGGGACCACATACAATCATCTTTACTAGAAACAAAAAAACCCCTTTCCCCAAAAAGAGATACAATGTAGTCGCACATGAAAATCCTACACCACATTTGACTATACAAAAAACAAATCCTCCTACACCATCCACATAGTAGAGACTCACTACATCCGAAAAAATATATATGTAATAAACTATAAAGGTTAACAAAAATTCTAAATTGCCTTCAGTAAAAAGAAGATTAACATTAGAAAAATAAAGAAAATATGAGAAATAATAGCAACCAAGTTTAATAGAATCAAGAAAAAAACTATATCTTCAAAGGATTTTATAGAAAATCTGGAAGAGAATTGATACATATAGGAGGAACCCAAAATCACCTCACCGTCGTTCTCTTAGATAAGTATGTAAAATGACCCCCTTTTTATTTATTTATTAAAAATGTGTAAATAAGTATTTATATAGTGGGTGAAATGGGTTACGGGTTCTGGATTACGAGTTATATTAAAAGGGCTTGGGTCAGATCTCTCCAATGTTGCTTTCCATGTAGCATTTTAATTGCTCGGTTGGACAGGGGTTAAAAATAAGAATAATTTTACTCACTTTTCCAATTGTAGGCCTTTAAACGGCGTGATAGTATAACGAGGGAGAGAAATGTACTATTTACCAAAATAAAGGGATATATTAGCACATTTTCACTAAGTAAAAATCCCATTTTTGTTAACACCGAAATACGTTGCCCTTCTGCATAAACATGGATTTGCTTTCCACATGGTTTGCCCTTTTTTCCTTTAGGGGTCGTTTGGTAGGAGGTATTAGAAAATATAATGCAAGCATTAGCTTTATATATTACTAATACTTTGTTTGGTACTTTTTTTCAACACATCATACTTGGCATTATCCTATGCATAAGTAATACATAGAAAACCATGATATTAGTAATACCAAAGCTTTAATGCATGCATTAGCATGGTTAAAGATAACACTATCCTTAAAGTCTCTTAAAGCTAAAGAATATGAAGGGCATTTTTGTAAGCAACTATTTTTAAAAAATAATTATGCAATGCATTATAATTTGAATAGATCACACAAAAAATACTTGCATTATTAACACATGTATTACTGATCTATGCATTATTAATACACATTATTGCGCACTTTCTTATACCAAATGACCCCTTAGGACTTAGCTACCCATACGACGTCGTTTGTGTTAAGAGCCTTCGCGCGGCGAGGTTTTAGCAGGGTTTGGTTCCGCCATCGTCATTGGAAACTCAAAGTGCCTCGCGCAGCTGGTTTATGTTCAACTCTACTAACACAGCATTGGCGTTGCCATGGTTCTATCAAACAAGAAATTGAAACAAAAAGTAAGAGCAGCTAATGCTGAACTACTCGCTGCATCGGAGTCGGAGCTTAAAAGAAATTCCACCAACGTGGAAGACCCAAATCCAAAATCCCTCAAATCTCTTCTAGATTCAGTGACTCAGAAGCCCAGATTATCCAAGAGGGATAAACGTAGAGAAAAGACACTTACTTCTCAAGAAGAAGAAGAGGGTGGGCCACCGGAGCAGAAGAAAGAAAAAAATAAGAAGAGGAAGAGACATGAAAGCGAGAAGGAGAATGGGGATCTTAAGACAGAGAAAAAGCCTATCAAGAAAAAGAAGAAGAAGAAGAAGAAGAAGAAGAAAAATAAAGGGAAGCAGAGCTTAGAAGATACGGGAGTGAAGGAGGGTGTGACTGTTGGGGATGGAGGAAATGGAGAAGCAGAAGCAGTAGCAGTGGAGCCTAATAAAAGCGTTGAAAGGTATGAAATACTGAAATTCTTCACTTTGTCATATTGGCCTTGTTTTTTCTCTTCTGGAATGGTGTTACAAAGGAGTAGCAGTGTTGCTTTGTGATTTAAAAAAAAAAAAACTCTTTCTACTTCAGTAAGTTAAATAGTAAAACTGTTGGTCTATGTTTGGTCCGTGGTTTTGCGCATGACAATTAAAATAACCATTCCTATCATAAAAGTAGAATTTCCTCTTGTGAAGATGCTGAACTTATCTAGTAATTCAGAGTATTGGAGACTTAAGGATTTTTGCTCCAAAAAGGAAGGCTCGAATCATGGGAATCCTCGCGTGGCGGATGGGCTCCTTCTTCCACAATCTAATATCCATTGATTGTAGATGCAGATAGTAAACACTAGCTGTTCTCTCTATGAACAAAAAGTGAGTTTCCTAACACCCATAGTGGTGTTTATACAGACTACACTATAGGAGCTAGGGTTAGACCTAATGGGTCGGCTAATTATTAATTTAGTTAACACCATGATACGTAATTGGATAAAAAATATGGTTATAACAAAATTACTCGAATAAAAAAAGATAGAAAACTAGGGTTTAAAATAGTGAAAGACAAGAATTTAACTATAAGGATGTGACATCTCTAGATTCAGATTTGATTACACTCCCACTGTCTTGCAGCCCTATGAACACACAACTTGTTGAGGTCTCAGAATATCTAATTAAATACTCTTTCTTCCCCTTGGGCCAATTTGCCTTATTTGTGAGAGGAATCGTGAACATAAGCTGCACATCCCCAAGGTCTCAAGACACTTAGGTCGGGTTTTCTACCAGTACATAACTCATATGTCACTAGCATAAGATACACGAATTACCTTTTGGGAGCCAATCTTAGGTGCCCTCCTTGGTTGAGTGCATTCACTAGAATAGGACCCATTTGGTCACAATTGTGGCACTTCATTTTTGTCATATTTTTCTTTTTTTCATGTTTCTTCTCGCATTCTGAGTCTTCTTGTTTGGTTGACCCTTACCTTTCCAGTTCCCTTTGGCTTTACGTTTAAAATCCCCTCGAGCTAGAAGTTGCAGACATATGCACCTTCACACTATGTTTGCAAGCCTCAAGCCGTTCTTTTCCAGCTCACAATACTCTCGTCATGACTTAGGTGCATCTTCATATGCTCCCAACTCTAAGGCAGGGACGAGTGACTGCTTGGACTTGTTGCTCATCAGCCAACTTATGGCTCGCATCTGCCAACTCATTTATCATATTTGACATTATCCTTAGGTGCTTCCTCATGTTGTGCTCTGGGCACTTCTTATAGGTGTCAAATTTGATAGTGAACGACCTAAGTGATGTAAAAGAAGAATCTATATTAAATTTTATTAATTTTGGCCAAAATAATGTTCGAGCTCAAGTCCCAAACATATGGACTTATTTTCAAGAAGCGCAAGAAGTCCAAGAAGCTCAAGATTGATTTCTAGAAACCAAGATTCTTTCCTTCTAAAAATAGGATTTATTTTATACCTTTTAGAATTAGAATTTTTCTTTTAGTAGGATTCTAGTTTCTTTTCCTTCTAGAATAGTGATTTTACTTTCCTTGTCTTTAAATATTATATTTTCTTATTAGAGTAGGAACTGCAATCATCAAATAGGAGACCCTAGTCCTATATAAAGGGTTCTCATGCTTGTAAAAAGAAATTCATGTTTTAAAGACAAGGAAAGTAAAATCTCTATTCTACAAGGAAAAGAAACTAGAATCCTACTAAACGGAAAATTCTTATTCTAAAAGGAATAAAATAAATCTTATTTACTTCTTGAAATCAATCTTGAGCTTCTTGGACTTCTTGCGTTTCTTGAAAATAAGTCCATATGTTTGGACTTGAGCTCTAAAATATTATCTTGGCCAAAATTAATAAAATTTAACATAGATTCTTCTTTTACATCTGTTGCAATCTAAATTGGAGGAGATCATAAGAAAGATTGTTATTAGTTTATGGGGTTGTACACGAAGCATGCTGAGTTGTTCTTTGTTGGGGAAGAGCTGTTTTGCAGAAGCTAGACATAAGTTCCATTCTCTACACTTTGATCCCTTTAGTTTAGTTTCTTTATTTATACATTTACCATATTACCCTTGTAATAGTTTCACTTTGATCCCTTTAGTTTAGTTTCTTTATTTATACATTTACCATATTACCCTTGTAATAGTTTCAGTTTGACCCCCTATCCATTATCTAGGCTTTTCTTTTTATACTGCCTTGTAACCAATTTTAGAGGTAATCAATGAAAATTATCCTTTAGCTCTCCTTAGTTTAGCTTAGTTTTTAGCTAGATTTGTCCTCAAATTCTATCTTGCATCATTTGGTATCAGAGCATCGCTCCTCTGACCCATATGGAGATTTTCTTGGCAAGCCAACATTCCCTATATGGCCGTGGAAGTTCTTATGCTCATGGAGTAAATCTGTACAATTACGGTGGTTTGGAGTTTGCGGCTTCCTCGTTTATGAGCACTGGACCTTATGATGGACTTGCAACACACTCAAGCACCTATTACCATTCCGGAGACTATGGGGCATATGGGGGTTACACACCGCCTGGGGATTTAGGCTACAATTTCGATCCTAATGTGATCTACTACTTATTCTCCAGCTTCACAGGGTCAACAACGTAAGAAAAACTGGGCGGATAATAACCAATATTCATCTGAAGTGAATGAGGAGCAGGAGGTTTATGAGACATCGAGTGGACCTATATTGGCAGCTCCTTTAGGAAAGCTTGAATCGTCATCCTTCATTATTACTGAAGCTCCAACGAAAAAGATAACATTGGCAGAAGTCCCACTGAAATCCACTGTTGTTGGGTCTTTATTTAGAATTCCAAAAGCATCGCTGGAGGGTTTACCATCGGATGATAAAGACCTTGAGTTTCAGGGGAATGATTTATAGGTGAGACTGACTGAGAATGAGCTAGACAAAAGTGGAATAAAAAAGGAAGAGGTTGGATATGAGCACAAGGTGCTCTATGAAATGCCAAGCAGAGAAATATCTGGTCATTTACTATTGGAAAAGGAAAAGCATTCTTCTCTTGCACGCAAGCTGTTTGATGAAATGCCAACTTATGAATTAAAGGGCTCTTTCCTTAAATTGGCTTCTGTCTCTGAAAATCTAATAGACACTGGCCAACTGGAGATGATGAGAATGGCAAACGATGAACTAAATTCAGAGACTATTGGAATACTGGAAGTTCCATTGGAGGAAGAGAGCTGGGAAGGAGTCAAATTCCCAAAAGGGGTGGGGTGTCCTGTTCTTGAGAATCAGTTGGAGCTAGTGGTGCATCCACCTAATAGTGATGACCTTGATTGGCGCAGTGCGAGCATTATTCTTATAGTCGTAATATTGACGTCGACGAGCCTGTCTCGTTATTAGCATCGCATGAATATCTGCAAGTCCAAAACACTCATGCAAATAAGGGTGTTACTGACAAAGTAGCTGACTCAATCATCAAGTCCAAAAAGGTATATTCTCTTGTTAAGTTAGTAAGGGAAGATAGACTACTTTTATCTAGTAGTTTCACAGCTTATGCACTTGGTGGTGATATCTTCAGAAGGAGAGCTAATAGTAGCTTGCTAGATAGCGCCAAACCTGTTGAGTTTGTAGATGGAAGCCTTTCTCCAACTCGTAGCCAGCTGCTAGAGAATGTAATTACTGATGAGGGGCTTCAAAATTGGGCATGATCAAAGGTATAAATTTGAGGAGGAATGGGCGAGGCAAGAATCAATTGCTATGACTGACAATGTGAATGTGGCTACTTCTGAGCTTGAAACAAGACAACTGATCTAATGGAAGATGATAATACGTTATTGCCGCAAGTTCTTGCTAAAGCTGTTGCACGGTATGGTATTGAGAGTTGTGATGCAATTCTGAAACCCTTATGGAAGGTTTATAGATCATGCGGTGACAATGATCCAGATGGTGATGGGAGTCCATCCTCCAACTATGACTTTGATTTAGAGAGTGAGTCCACATAGTCTAGCAGCACCAGAACTTTTTATTATAATCACCTACACCTCCTTACTTTGTCTAAGAAGTTGGATAAGTCAGAGAGAAAAGAGATATCAGTAGTTGAATTGGTGAATGATGGGCTTTTTAACGTGCTGCTAAGAGAGGTTTTATCAGGAAAGACACTTCTCCTATTTGTTAGGTTAAGGAACTTGGGACTTGAACCAGATAATATAGCATTGACAAGAATAGGAAGTGCTTGTTCCATTTTGAATGCAATGAGAAGTAAGTTCGGTGGTACATCACTACATCTGTGGGATCCAGGAAGTAGTCCGAGTATCCATGTTGCTAAGACTATCCCATATCATACAAATAAACTGATACACTTGGTGATTGGCTCTAGTTCAATTGGTTCTATTTTAATTGCAAATGGAACAATGAAAAGGATAATTTCAAGCTCTCAAGAAACTAGAGATGGGAGCTATGATTTCAACGAAAAAGTTACTGACTTGCACGTACTGCATAGCTTTCAGAAAGCTGTTGCTATTCAGTGGCGTTGTTGTACTCTTTCTTCGGCAGTCGATGGTTCTAGCTCTGTTATTATAAAACTTCTTCTATGGATATTTATGCACCGAAAGGAGTTCTTGAAGAACATGAAGGAGTTTCAGAACTGTAGTATGTTCTATTCATGTGATGCAACTCAACACAAACGGCTGATGGTTGAGCTAGAGATCGCAGAATTTTCGCAAGCTGAATTCTCAAATGAGGAAAGTCAGAAGGTTGTGATAGCAGTTAGAGAAGCTCTTGATACATCACTCTTGTTGCTGCAGTGGAAAGAGAATCTCGGGTTGGTTCCAACTCAAGATCACTTCTTGAAAGAGGTTGTATTAGACTTTTTAGCAACAGACAATGATGGGCTGTAGTGGGTTCCATGATGGTGGTATTCTCTCTGCATACTTCAAGTGGAATGATGCCACAACAGATGGTCCTAAACACGTTGAAACCATTATTACATGGGCTAAATTTGAAGGATTGTGCTTAGATGTGCTTGACAAATTTAGAACTTTTATCACGGATACCTTGAGAAAGGCTAAACTTTCTTCCAGTAATCTTCATGGGGTTATTTTGCTGGTGCTTCTACTCAATTTCTAATTATTCAGGAAATTGCTAAGAAATTACCGAAAAAGATCCTAATTCTACAGTTAATCTTGATGAAGTTGTTGCTTGGGGTGCTGCAGGCCAGGCTGTTGCATTGACTGAAGAGCATCGTGAACAAAATTATTTCAAGATAGTTAAAGGTCTTGAGAGTTTATACTCTAATTTTCGAGTTCAGGATATGATGTCTTACAAAATAAAAGATACTAGGCAGAATATTATGTGTACAGACAAAGAGATTGAATTGTTGACTTGGGGTGGATGTAATGCTTTTCCCCTTGGAGGTGGAATTTATAGTCTACACGATGGTGATGATTTCGATATGCCCTTGATTGCCATCAATTTGAGTGCCTCACTGTCTGAAAATTCCAGAGAGCTACTCCAAATGTATGCAAGCTTTACAAAAGTTGCTGGTGTTAATATCAAAGGGTGGAGCTTGTTTCTTTCATTATGGAAATTAGCACGCCAATATTTTGGGAAACTTTGTCCCCCAATTGGCACTTATACGCAGAGGAATGGAAGTGATAATCAGAAGTTTCAAGTGTCAAATTATTTACATATATGCAGGGTGATGACACAATTTAGTCCATGTGTGACTTTTGACCAAATCTTTACATTCTAAAGGGCACTTGTCGGATGCCACTAAATTTCAAATTCTTCTAGTTTCTAGAGGAGATGTTATACTTGATGGCATAATTATTGCTGGGTGTTTGCATATACCGGTGAATGTTGGCATTTTACTCTTTCCATTTGATCCTGGTGACATTATCACCCTTGAAGACAAGGGTGATTTGAAGGAGAGGGTAATGTTGCACTCTAAATTGGAGGAGATCATGAGAAAGATTGTGATTAGCTTATGGGGTTGTACAGGAAGCATGCTGAGTTGTTCTTTGTTGTGGAAGAGTTGTTTTGAAGAAGCTAGACATAAGTTCCATCCTTTACACTTTGATCCCTTTAGTTTAGGTTCTTTATTTATACATTTACCCTATTACCCTTGTAATAGTTTCAGTTTGACCCCCTATCCATTAGCTAGGCTTTTCTTTTTATACTGCCTTGTAACCAATTTGCCTTGTAACCAATTTTAGAGATAATCAATGAAAATTATCCTTTAGCTCTCCTTAGTTTAGCTTTAGCTTAGCTTAGTTTTTAGCTAGATTTGTCCTCAAATTCTATCTTGCATCAACATCACTAAGTCTAGCAACTGTAGTGCTACCTAACTTAGCTTTCAGAGCATCCCACAAATTCTTAGCAATTATGTGGCTCTTGAATTCCCTCCTGATATCATCATCCATGCTGCTCAGCGACGTAATGCGAGCTAGATTCTTTTTCTTCCAAGCAGTATAAGCCTCATGATCACGCGTATACTGGACTGTAATGCACTGCTCAGGCTCATCCATGACAGTGTTAAGAGTCTGAAGAACCACTTGTTCTTCCGGCACATATTGTAGTTTCATGCTCCAAATCTCATAATTGTCGCCGTTGAGCTTTTCGCCTTTGTTAAGCTCTGCAACAATGTTCTTTGGATCAGTAGACATGGTTTCTTGTGGAACACAAAAGTTCTACACATTTGAAAAACATAGGGTTTAACAATATATAACATGCATGTTTATTGTTTTGCATACATTGAAATGTGTCTGGCAAATTGAAAAAATTAATATACGAACAGAAAATTCCCAATTATTGTCTATGGATTGATGCTTAAATGCAAAATAGCTAAATCAATTCAAGCCTGTGAGAATGCACGGGAGAAAAATCTATTATTGATATTTTAACAATGATTCAATGAGCCCTATATATAATACATATTCTACTCCTACTACATACCAGACTAGGACATATTATAAACCTACTACATATGGGATTATGACATATTCTACTCCAACTATATATAGGACTAGGACTATTTATACATAAGTATCTAACACCCCCCCAAGCCGGTGCATACAAATCATATTCACCGAGCTTGTTACATATGTAACTAATACGAGGACCAGTGAGGGACTTGGTGAAAATATCTGTAAGTGAATAACTGGGGTTTTGTCGCCTAACTTTTTCGAACAAGATGGTAGTAATGGTTTTCATACAACATTTATCGATGAACGCAAATAAATCTCGAGTCATCAACCGGAAAGACGCACGATGACTGATTTTTCTGTTCATATGTGACTGGAGTTTTCGGGGTTTGGTCGCACAAGGATTTCAGATCTAATGGTGGTACTGGTATATGCACAGTACCACTGTAGCAGTGATGAACCCTGGGAACAAGACAAAGTTGCCGGAAAATTGCATGGCGATGAGATCTTTCTTCCCGGATGTCACTGGAATGACGCACAACGATAATTTTTTCACTGAAGCTCTGATACCATGTGAGAATGCACGGGAGAAAAATCTACTATTGATGTTTTAACAATGATTCAATGAGCCATATATATAATACATATTCTACTCGTACTACATATCAGACTAGGACATATTATAAACCTACTACATATGCGATTAGGACATATTCTACTCCAACTATATATAGGACTAAGACTATTTACATATAAGTATCTAACAAAGCCAAATCACGAAATAAAAATATTCCAACACATATTTTTATTTCTAAAGTAAGCAAGCAGTATATGTATAAAGAATACATGTCACTTATAAATAAGATATTATTCTAGGTTTACATTTAAATCAACAGAATAATTCATTAGATCTGGAAAAATCATTTTTATATATTTCGAAGAACAAATAAAGGAAAAATCCAATATTTATGCCTAATTTCACTTAGAAAATAGGATATTTATTTTACATGGAATATAGGGAGAGCGAGTCACATGGACATATTCTCTAGATCATATAATAATTTTTCATATTTTTTATTTTTCAAAAATATCGCAAAAACAATTATTGGGGAATTAGCAATTTCAGAGTGGTATTGTTGCAGAAAAAATATTTTCCACATTAAAAAATTACACAAAAATATGAAAAAATCAGAAATTAAATTACGAGCAAAATAGGAAAACTTCATAGAAAACGGAACCCTGAGGACGCCGCACACACCCTACGCGCGTTGCTGCAACTGGGCTTCGCTAGGCCACGTGCATGGTCGACGAGTTTGACCCGACCCAGAACCAGAAAATCTGGTTTTGATAATTCTGCTAAACAGTGAGGGATTTTTTCCGGCATGTCGATTCATAATTCTGGCCAAGAAACACGTTTTTTGGCCAAATTATTTTGATTGAAATATTGACTAAAATCCTAAACGTGTTTAAGGACCAGTTAGGACAACTTATTCCACGAAAAAACAAACTAAATTTGATCCCTGCGATCAAAATTAATTGTTTTTCATTCAAAGAAACCTTGATCAGATTTTCGTTATAATCAAATCTTTTTTCCGAATGAAAAACACAATTGATGAATTATTTTTTCTTAAGTTACTTATTACAACAATTTTCATAATAGATTTTGCATATAAATTATATGAAACATGAATAATTGAATTTTAGGGTTAAACTAGTTTTTTATGAAACCCTAACATTTAAAACTTACATTACTCACAAACTGTAAGGTCACATTTTATGTTCTATATATCATCGGAAAGCTCTCGACGAGATCTTTAAAAGTCCTAAGGTGTTTCACACACAAAACAAGTAGTGTTGAAGATAAAATAATGCAAGAGAGATACGGGTTTAACATGAACAAACCTAGAATTAATATACTATGCAAAAAAAAAAAAATGAATTACACGACCAGAAAACGAGTCCGTTGGCTTTGATATCAGTGTAGTAATTCAGAGTATTGGAGACTTGCAGATTTTCGCTCCAAAACGAACGCGGATCGAGTGAAACAACCTGGCTTGAATCACCGGTCGTCGGGAATCCTCACGTGGCAAATGGACTCCCTATTTCTACAGTCTAATTAGCCGTTGAATGGAGATGCAGTTAGTAAACCCTAGTCGTTCTCTTTGTGAACAAAAAGTGAGTCTCCTACCACACATAGTGGTGTTTATGTAGACTACACTATAGGGGCTAGGGTTAGACTTAATGGGCCAGCTTATTATTACTTAGCCAACACCCTTAATGGGTGTACTGGCCCAAAAGGCTAATTTTTACTAACAACTTATGTAGCGCACAAGATGGCTGATGTTTATTTGATTTTAATATTACCGTTATTTCTTATCAGCCTGGGTTTGCTGGAGTGCCAATTCAAAGGCCTAGGTAGGTCTTATGTTGACTGCAATCGATTGTTCGAATCTATTACGGACAGTGCAAAACTATGTGCGCACACAACTGGAAAAGGAAAAAAAAAGAACTAAAGGAGCTTGGAATTGATGGTCTATGGTAGATGAGTACTCCTCAATTGCATTGAACTCTTGTTTTTGGCTGTGGGCATGGACTTTTTTCATGACTTTTTGTTTGAACTATGTTTTTGCAGTCATGTGTACAACTCTTATCCATTGCATGATTTCAGATGTACTCTTTCATATTCTTCTTCGTTTTTGACAACAATGTCGCTCTGGCGATGTGCTTGTTTATTCCAGGGAAGAAAGCGGCGATATTTCTAGAAAAGTTTATGTTGGAGGAATTCCTTATTATTCCACTGAGGACGATATTAGGAGTTACTTTGAAGGTTGTGGCACCATTACAGAGGTTGATTGTATGAATTTCCCTGACAGCGGAAAGTTCAGAGGAATTGCCATTATCACTTTTAAGGTAGATTCTTTAGGTGAATTCTGTATTCAAATAGTGTTTAATGGTGTCCTTTGCACTATCTTAGGAGATTATTGCTTAAAGGTTTTGGATGTGTTTTTTACCATGCAATTGCGTGACAAAGTTTTGAAGTATGTGACGATGCACACTTTTCAGGCTGAAGAACTAATTTTTGTTCGACAGTCCATTTGATAACTAAATGAGATGGAAAGTATTCCACGGAAAATTCATCTCTTAGCACTAGGATTGTCAGTGGTCCACCTTATCTGTTACAAAAATATCAACTAAGTCATATAAGATGAATATTAAGAAGGTTAAATCTATCAGATAATTGACAAGCATCTCTTTGAAGCAATGAATTAGCTTGGATGTGCTGTGTTCACGTAAATATTTGCTTACCAGTATTGATCCCTGCTTACCTTGCATCGGCTGCAATATGCTAAAGGCATAAATGAAATTCTTGATTTGCTCTTATGATCGTATGTTTTTTTTATAGCTTACATGAGCTGGTGCAAGATATCCCATTTCTTGAAACTTGCTAATGTCAACTGTCAAGAATGTTCATATGTAGCAAAAATGGATAGAAATCCTATAAGTCAAAATTGTCAAGCATCCATTCTTGAAGGCATATGGAGAATTGGATTGTGAAAATATCAACTATGATATTTATGGAGAAGGTTAAATCTGTCAGATAATGGCTAAGCATCTTTTTGAAGCATTGGATTAGCTTCGATGTGCTTCGGTCATGTAGCTCTTTTGCTGACTTATACTGGTCGCTGTCCCTTGCATTGGTTTCTCATTTGTGAAGGCATACATGATTTTTTTAATATGTTCCACTGATTTTATGTTTTTATAGCTTCCATAAGCTGGTTTAAGAAAGAAACTTGCTAAATATCAAGCATGTTCAGGTGTGGCAGAGATGGATAGAAATCCTATGAGCCAAAATTTAGTGTAAGTTGAGGCAAACTGCATGATGACTGTTCTCGTTATTGGCATTGACTACCCTATAACATTTTCTTATGGAGAAATATTTGAATGCATTTATTTGTTCAATTGTGTACACGGAATTGTCTTGTTTTTTTTAATGCTTGCTAATTGTCAAGTAAATTACAAAGGCCCCTCTTACCTTGTCTTGCACTACCTGCTTCCTACTCCCTACTCCTGAAATCTCACATGCATCCTGCACTCTCTAGCTGATAAGTATATGTAGATATCAAGCCTATAGCCAGGTCAACTGACTTCATTTGCTGTTTTTACATGAGGCTTTACAAGCACACATTTTTTTAGGAAACATACTATTCTTAAAAAATAATGCGTATAATTGGGAAAGAGGAAATGACAAATTAAAGGAAAAAGGAAAATTTGTCCAAAACAAAAAATAACAGCTTATCCCAGATGTTCTGTCTCCTGCACCAAGAAAGACCGATCGATTCTACTCAGGCGCTCTTGCCATCTGACAATCTCTCTTACCCTTTCTCTTTCATCTGCTCACCAGTGACTGCCTCTTCTCCTCTTGGTATATGTACTGCTGTTTATACTCTCATTTCATCCGCTTCCAAAAAAATATGACTCAAGGAAAAGCATGCAATTTTCCCAGTGATTGTTTTGTCTTTATTTAGAGGTCATAGCAAAATAAGAAGCAAGAAAGAGATATTATTATTTATGTAGAATCTTCATCTGTTCTTCTTTCGAAACCAATCTGTAAACTGTCTATTTGCATGTGTCTTCTTTGTCTGTTTTAGTCAAATCAAGATTATATTTTTCTCTTATCTATTTTGTTTGAAAATAACAAATTTTACCTTATCTTTTGATTCATTCTACTAAATTGACTCGCGTTGCATGTGGCAGATTCAAATGGTAGCTTTCAATCTCATTCCTTTTCTTCCATTGTGCTATTCCCTGAAAGATTTTGGATAATGATGCTTTGTGGGGGTTTCACATTTGTAGCTCCCTTATTCTTTTCTGGCACTTGTTTTGAAGCTTATTTTCTGATTCTGTTCCACGTGCCACTTCTGTTAATTACTTGTTTACTGCTTGAATCTCATGTGTTTCTTCTGATTCTTAATCTTGAAAAGGTTGGACGGCTTAGTAGTTTTCTGTACTCTTCCTTTTCTTTTCCGTGCTATGTCTCTTAAAATGTTCTATCAGTCATTACAGTATTTTGAGAATAATTTCACTGAGTGAAAACTGGAGAAATAGAGGGTGTTGGAGTTCCATCTAGAAACCTCCCAACCTTCAATAGGCTGGCTGGCTGAACCTAATTCAGAGTTCTGCATATTACTCATTATTAATATTTTAAAAAAATGCTACTTTGGAAGGTATTTTCTCCAAAGAGTGTAGAAATTCTGCAAAACCAATCTCATTTGTGTTTGAATTGTTCCTTCTTCTTATACGACGACTAGTCTTAAAGTCCAACTATTAGCAGCTGTCTTCCATGTAGCTTTCTGCAAAGTTCTGCTCTTGATATGTCAAGCATCTTGAATTGGTTATTTTTGTTTGCCCCCTTTTTTTAATCATTTATTTTATTTATTTATTTATTTGAGAGGAGAGGCAAGAGTTCAAGTTACCCACTTTCACACGGTTACAAAGTGCAATGCTTGTCTGGACAATTACCTAGCTTTGCATTTGATAGATGTCTTATCACCTAAGCCAACTCATATAATTTCTCCTTCAGACCCTTGGTTGGGTTTCCTTAGAAATTTGTTAGTGGGAGTGTGTTTCTCACTAAATTCCTTTTCCAGACTGAAGCAGCTGCTAAGAGAGCCATGGAACTGGATGGTTCTGATATGTAAGTGCAATCATGTATTTATTCGTTGAGAAAGTTAATTTTGTGTCAGCTTCTCATTAACACTTGTATCTTCTTCCAGGGGTGGACTGTTTCTGAAAATCCAGTCATACAAGTCAGTTAGAGCAAACAAAGCATCCAACTTCTCGCCAAACATGGTGGAGGGGTATAATAGGATATATGTGGGTAACTTATCATGGGATGTAACAGAGGATGACTTGAAGAAACTTTTTTCAGATTGCAGCATAAGTTCTATCCGATTTGGTGAAGATAAAGAAACAGGAGAATTTAGAGGCTACGCACATGTGGATTTTGCTGATAGCGTCTCTGTAAACACGGCATTGAAGTTGGATCAGAAAAATGTCTGTGGTAGACCTGTTAGAATAAGTTGTGCTGTTGCAAAGACAGGAGCTGTAAAGAAAGGTGGAGCGACCATTTCAAGACCGATACCCAAAAGCGAAAATGCGGATAGTGCTACAACAAGCACTGTCAGCGCAAAGATTAGGAGGCGGACATGCTACGAATGTGGAGAGCGTGGCCACCTTTCATCTTCTTGTCCAAAGAAACAAGAAATCGATCCAACGAAACAAGTTGCTAATTGATTTTATTGGAGACCGAATTATTCACAATTTTTTACTTGACCTGTGCTCGCACAAGTTCTGACTTCTGTTGTTCATTTTTAGAAGTCCATTGGTTCCTAATTTTGTGTTCGTTTTCTAGAAAACTTCAGCTGATGTTGTGTAGTTAGCTTATCAAGCAATCCCAATATAAACTCTCAGTTTTTACTGCCGCAAAGCAGAAAATAGAAACATGTTCTATATTTTAGTTCGACTTAACTGGGCTCGATTTTAGTGTGACTAACATTTTAATTTTATAATTTTATACTTTAATTATTTTGATTTGATTAAATTCTTTATACACATCGTTACTTAACTATTTTGTGGGTGGTAGGAGATGTAGTTAACATTTTAAATTTTAGAATTCAATTTAAAATATTACTCCCTTCGTTTAAAAAAGATTGGTATTATTTTTTTATTAGTTTGTTCCTAAAAGATTGACACCTTTTAATATTTTCTTAATAAGCATTTATAGTCACACAAACGTTTTGGCAGGTTATAGTCACACAAATGCTACAACTTATTTAGCACATGTCTCAAAAGTTTTTCCTTCTTTATTAAGGTAGTGCCAAGTCAAACTAAGACCATCTTTTTGAAACGAAAGGAGTAATATTGTTTTGAATTTAATGGTGCTTTATTTTGTTTTTTGCAAGTTCTATTCTAAATTCAATATTAAGTAAACTTCATTTAAATTTGAGCTCTAATTTAAACTGATAATGTATATATTCTAGTCACACTTGAATGTAATCAATCAACCAATTTATATGAATTTAATTTTTTGTTAGTGGTAGCACTATGCGTAAATAAACACTAAAGAGTTAATTGAGCCTCGGTTTGACTAGGCTAGGGCTTGGTTATATAGACAAAGCTCAGTTGAGCTCGACTCGAGCTCGATGTTGTTAAAAGCTCGATGAAGTTTGGTTCGGTTGGGCTCGGCTTCTGCTCCGGCACGCTTGATCCGCTTGACTCCCAGGCCTAACAAGAAGTATGTGAATTCCGATTAAACTAACTCAGTGACGTGTTCAATGTTACTCACATCTCCAATGTAGTTATACTATACAAATTAGTTAGTGTTTGGCCACTACATTAAGTCAAAATCGCGTGGCATAGCTACTTTTACGGTTGGCTATCGAAAATAGCTACTGTTTACAAAGTCAATAAAAAATAGTCACTATTTGCTATAACAGGGACCGGTCCCGTATTACTTACGGGAATTCTGGTGCATTTGTGTACGAACTCCAGCATATTATGCTGGACCGGTATACTTTGCTAACTCTTGTAAAATTTGCGGGAGACTGGAGCACCACTGCTCCAAACTCCAGTATATTATACTGGATATTTATACTTGATGGAACTCCCATAAATATGCGGGAGTTCCAGCATAATTATGCTTGAACTCCCGTAAAATTTACGGGAGTTCCAACATAGTTATCTTGGAACTCCTGTAAAATTTGCGAGAGTTCAAGCATACCTATGCTGGAACTCTCATAAAGTTTGCAGGCGTATTTTCTGGATTCAAATTGACTCATCACCAACCCGACCTAGGGAAGGTATGCGGTCGAAACCAGAACAACCCGATATCAAGGGTATCTTTCACTCCAAGACCGAGCTCGAAGGAGTTAAATTCAAGTTCGAAGCCTGACTTTGGCATGAACACTAAAAGGAAAACTTTGAAGACATTAAACAAGAAAATCCTTTGCATTCCAAAAGTATATTTACAAAACTCAAGCGCGGAGTCCACATTCAAAAGAAGAAAAAGTGAGAGGGGAAAAGGTGCCCTAGTCTTCATCTTCACTACTCCCCGAGCTACTCGCAGAGCCCTCGTCCGAAGTAGTCAGAGCTACTGACTCCTCTTCCAAGGGCAAAAAAATCTCCAAATGTATCATCCCCTCCCTCGGATGCCCTCACAATGGTAGTCTCCATGTTCAAGGCGTCCTGTATTTGCCCCGAGGAAAATAATGGGCCTGGTGGAAGATCGCCTATGATGTCAACCTCTATTGGGCCTTCCTCTCGCCCTCAAAGGGCCTCAAAGCTGGATCCTCCGAATGCGCCAGCCAAGTTCTCATCAGCACAAGTTGTATCATGTTCAATAGTCGGTTCGGAGACTACAAGCAAAACTTCGAAGCACCACCGCTTCGTCTTGCCCTATGTACTAGTGGAAAACCGTCACCGTATTCGTCTTCAGCACGAAGATTCTCAGCAGCTTTCAGAGTTAGGACTATTACATCAGCCCTAGGCTTTCGAGCCTTAGCTCTCTTTGGTTTCGGGGACTCTGCCAGTGTCTTCTTCTTTCTTTTTGTATCTTTGGCAGGGTTTTGGGTCTCCTCTTTGCCAGGAGGAGGTGGCCTCATTGTAACGGCTTCCCCGAGGCCAGCACAAGTATAAAATGTCAAACATACCACCAAGAAATCCATTTATAAGGGATTTAGAAGTGACCGAGGTGAGGACGTACCATGATTTTTGGCCTCCCATCGAGTCTTGGCTAAATCATGCCAAACACGCTTGTCATATGAGGAGGTGGAGTCTAAGAGTTTAACCGAGCCCGGGAGTTCCTTGATCACACTGGGAAACCACAGGGTGGCTACGCAACTAGTGGAGAATCAATTTAAAAAAGAAAGAAATTAGTTCAAAAGAGGAAAAGAGGAAATCTAGATGATAAAACATGCTCGGTGTAATGACACTTACGTCTCATATTACATTCCTTAAGGAATGTCATCTTCTAGGCAGGGATGTGGTCCGAAGTCCAGACTCGCATGATGCGGCTCATCCACACTCGGTCTTTATCTTCGTCGATATTGCAAAAAATGCTTTGGTAGATCGACACCGCAGTTTGACCATGTCCCCTCGATAGAGACGAAGGTTATACTATCTAATCAGATTATCGAGGGTGAAATTCATCCCCTTGACTATGTTCGAGAAATATCTAATCAAAGAGACGATTCTCCAAAAAGAGGGATAAACTTGACCAAGCGTCACTCGATATTGTTGAAAAAATTCGAGGATCATCGGGTCTATGAGTGGAGAAGAAGAATCTACAGGACCTAAGGTAAAGGGATACATATATACGCTAAGGAAACTAGCTTTGTGTGTAGCTATATCCTCTTCCAATAAAGGGAACTCTACTTGTACCGCCTCTCCCCAGCGACAATCTATTTTTAATTTCTTTATGACGGTTATTAGACTAATGTACCGAGACATGGGCTCACATCGCCCGGTACCGAAGAAGGTTTATAGATATTGAAATCGAATGATGTTTCGAAAGGCCCAAGAATACACTCCTCAATACGAGGAGGCACTATCTTTTTGCTCTTAGATGAGCATAACGAAGAAGAGTCTCCCTCTTTTTGAGGTACTGTCTTAGAAGTTTTGGCCATGGTTATAGCAAAATTTCAAAGCAAGCTGACGATGAAGTGAATACAGCAGAAGGATGAAGACAGGAAATTGTTAACAAAGACTTGAAAATTTAAGATGTTGCAAAGATTTAAAAGATAGGGAATTAGAATATTTATAAGAGTCATCTAAGTGCATTGGAGGAGTTGAAAGGGCGACCAATAATGGTTTGTAGGCTTTTCGAGAACCATGTTGACAAGACCTCTGTACAACTTTTTCTGTCATATCATTTAATGATCTCACGTTGCTGACGTCACAACGGGGGTATCGAATAGGCAAGAACTCAAGATCGTTTCTTATCATTTTATTCTAAAAAATGCGGTTACTATCTGTGTCCGGCCAAAATCGGGGAGCTTAATTTTAGGCTACTGTGGCACTCCACGCGCAACCTCGAGAAGCTCGAAGCAAAATTTGAAGTGTGA
>JASVEL010010535.1:0-156465 GCA_032618575.1 Nicotiana noctiflora
GACCGCAAAGCAACTATGCGATCGCATAATGACCGTAGGCGTTGTCGTCCCCAGCTGACCTAGGGTTAGGTCTGCGATGAAAATGCGGTCCGCATATCAGACATGCGGACCGCAGAACCACTCGTTCTAAGACAGGGGTCTTATTTTTCATCCATGGCTACCCTATTCTTCTACCAATTTCTTCCCCAAAGCATTCTTAGACTCAATTTTACCCTATTTTAGCAACATTCAACCAAACCAACGACTAGTCCCCCAAATGTTTGCTCAAAACTTTAACGACAGAGATGGAAGAGGAAATGCATACCAGAAATAGAACGTGAAGGTCGGTGGAGAACTCGGTGGTTTGTCTTTGCGTGGGTTCGATCTCGCCTTTTTTTTTTCTTTTTATCTTTTTTTTTGTTCTGAACTAAAGTGTATTAGGGATGTACCTGGGAGATATGCAGAATCGCGATGCCTCATTATGCGGACCATTATGCGGTCGCAGATCTGACATGCGGACCGCAGAACGGTCGCATTTTAACATCCATCAAAGACAATTCTCTGTTTCATTCTGCGGTCCATTTTACGGTCGTAGAAGTAACATGCGGACCGCATAATGGTCGCATCTTATCACCCAATTTTGGTCAAGTCTCTATTTTGTTCTACAGTGGATCTGCGGACCGTACATCAATGCTGTGACCGCATTTCCATCGCATTTTTCTCAAATGTTGTTTGTTTCTTCTGTTCCTGCATTTCCACCAAGTATTGATATCTTTTGGACTCCCTACACTTCAACAGATGTTGTAAAGAAGAAAAATAAATAAAGAAAATTCAAAAAGAAAGAAGGTGTTACCACCCATGGGTTGACTCCCATGCAGTGCTTGATTTAACATCGCGGCACGACGGGATTGATTTCTTCAATTTCACCCATTGGATGGTCAAGGACCATCCTTGAGAGCCAGCTGCTCCACCACATTCTTTTCACCATCAATGCCCAAGTAATGCTTGATGCGTTGGCCATTCACTCTAAATGTCCGGGACCCGTCTGTTGTTTCTAGTCCCACCACTCCATATGGGGGAGACATTTACCACTTTAAAGGGGCCGGACCATTTCAATTTAAGTTTGCTCGAAAAACATTTTAGCCTTGAGTTAAATTGTAAGACCAAATCACCTGCCTTGACCTCTCTTTTTAAAATCTTTTTGTCGTGGACAAACTTCATTCGTTCTTTGTACACAGCTGCACTCGCATAAGCATGGAACCAGAATTCTTCTAGTTCATTTAGTTACGTTAACCTCAAGTTCGCAGCCTCAGCCCATTCCAAATTTAGCTTCTTCAATGCCCACATGGCTTTGCGTTCTAACTCAATGGGTATATGACATGCTTTACCAAAAATGAGTCGGTAAGGAGAAGTACCAATAAGAGTTTTGTAGGCCGTGCGGTATGCCCACAATGAATCATCTAATCTTCTTGACCAGTCAGTCCTATTTGCATTCATAGTCTTTGCTAGAATATTCTTGATCTCTCGATTGGAGACCTCCACTTGACCACTCGACTGCGGATGATATGGTGTGGCCACTTTGTGTTTGACACCATACTTCTCAAGTAACCCCGCAAATGCTTTGTTGCAAAACTGTGATCCTCCATCACTAAGAATGGCTCTAGAGGTGCCAAACCGAGTGAATATGTTCTTCTTCAAAAATGCGGTCACACTCCTTGACTCATTGTTTGGTAAGGCAATGGCTTCAACCTATTTGGAAACGTAGTCCACTACCACCAAGATGTACTTCATTCCATAAGAGCTCACAAAGAGGACCATGAAATCAATTCCCCATACATCAAAGATTTCTATCTCCATCACATATTACATTGGAATTTCATGCCTTTTGGAGATTAAACCTTGTCGTTGACACTGATCCCAAGCTTTTGCAAATTGATTTGCATCATGGTAGATGGACGGCCAGTAATAACCACACTCAAGAATCTTGGCCGTCGTTCTATTGCCTCCGTGATGTCCCCCAACCGGTGAGTCATGACATGCCTTGAGGATTGGCATAATGTCTTCTTCTGGGACGCACCTCCGGATGATGTTGTCGGCACACACTCGAAACAAATAGGGCACCTCCCAATAGTATTTCCGACAATCTCTCAAGAACGTTTTCTTTTGATGAGATTCTAACCCTTCTGAAATGAGATCGCTCACCAAGTAATTAGCAATGTCGGCGTACCATGGAGCAAATGTATTTGAGAGTGCCAAAATATGCTCATCGGGGAATGCATCATTTATGTCAAACACTTCCTTAGGTCCCCCTGCCTCCTCAAGCCTTGATATGTGATCCGCAACTTGGTTTTGTGTTCCTTTGTGATCTTTGACTTCAAAGTCAAATTCCTGCAACAAGAGAACCCATCTAATTAGTCGAGGTTTTGCATCTTTCATCACCATGAGATATTGAAGAGCAACATGATCTGAGTAGACCACCACCTTGGACCCCAACAAATAGGCCCGAAACTTCTCAAAAGCGTACACAATGGCAAGAAGCTCTTGCTCAGTGACAATGTAGTTCATTTGTGCCCCATTTAGAGTTTTTCTTGCATAATAGACCGGGTGAAGTTTTTTGTTGTGGGGTTGGCCTAGTATTGCTCCAATTGCTACACCACTGGCGTCACACATGAGTTTGAAAGGAAGAGTCTAATCGGGAGTGACAATAATAGGTGTCGTGGTGAGCCTAAACTTTAATTCCTGAAATGACTTGAGGAACTTGTCATCAAACACAAATTTTTCATCCTTCTCAAGAAGCTTGCACATGGGGTGTGCAATCTTGGAGAAGTCCTTGATGAATCTCTTATAGAATCCGGCATGGCCTAAGAAGCTTCGAACACCTTTTACTGAAGTGGGCGGAGGAAGTTTAGAAATAATCTCTATCTTTGCCTGGTCAACTTCAATGCAATGCTTAGAAATCTTATGCCCCAACACAATACTTTCATCCACCATGAAGTGTCATTTCTCCCAATTTAGCACAAGATTCATCTCCTCACATCTCTTAAGAACTTGTCTAAGCTTGGCAAGAAAATGCTCAAAAGAATAACCTACAACCGAGAAATCATACATGAAGACCTTTAAAAATTCCTCCACCATGTCGGAGAAAATGGACATCATGCATCTTTGAAATGTTGCCGGGGCATTGCACAACCCAAATGGCATCCGACTAAAAGCAAATGTCCCATAAGGACAAGAGAATGTAGTTTTTTCTTGATCCTCCAATACAATGTTGATTTGGTTGTAACCAGAATACCCGTCAAGGAAACAATATAATGCCCTTTATGCTAGCCGATCAAGCATTTGATCAATAAAAGGCATAGGGAAATGGTCCTTGCAAGTTGAACTATTGAGCTTCCGATAATCCAAGCACACTCTCCACCCGGTCACCGTTCTTGTTGGGATGAGCTCATTTTTTCATTTTCAATCACGGTTATGCCTCCCTTCTGTGCTACACATTGCACCGGGCTCACCTAAGAGCTATTGTCAATTGGGTAAACAACTCCAGCATCTAACCACTTGACGATTTCCTTCTTCACTACCACTTGCATTGAAGGATTTAATCGCCTTTGATGCTCCACATTTGGTTTAGTGTCATTCACCAGTTGGATCTTGTGTTCATAAATACCCACGGGAATGCTGGTAACATCCAATTCCACCGCTAAAAAGCAATAGACACGGTCGTACGCAATATATTTGCCCAACTATGAGTCGGGGTCGAGTCCCACATAGAATAATATGTAGGCGATTAGGAATGCAAAAAAATTATCACTAGTCGCGCTAAGCCAAACACTTAAGATTTTGGGTTGAAAAGATTTCTATATCTAAATGCGGAAACGTAAACTAACCTAGAAAGCTAATAAAATGATCAATGGATACAAGTATGAATGCATTGGGAGTTACACTCAAGTAACGATCCAATGTATTTCACGATTTTACAAATATGAGCGAGTTTTTGGTAATTAGCCACGGATAATAATTCTTAATTAGCTTCTTCCGAAGACTAACAAGACTTCCTAACCAGACTGCCCAGGTTCGCATTTGCGAGGTGTCCTTCGCATTTGCGAAGATTGACTTCTTGAGTTGACTTCGTATTTGCGAAGTTGACCTTCGCATTTGCGATTACTCTCTTTTCCTACCTACTTCGCATTTGCGAAGTTGATCATCGCATTTGCGATGCTTCTCCTTTACTGCTCACTTCGCAATTGCAAAGGTTCTCTTCGCATTTGCGATTACTAAGGCCATTGCCCAGATTTTCTCTCTCTTTTTACTCCTTTTGACTTGTTTTCACTTGGTTTCTACACTATTACTTCTAAATCACATACAACCTGTAAATAGAAGTAATTGGCATCAAATACACGATTTTATTGCTCAAACATAGCAAAAGTATTAATTTAAAGACAAGATGTGATGATAAAATACCAACTCATCACACCCTCAAACTTGAACCATTGCTTGTCCTCAAGCAACAAAAGCAACAAAATCTCTTCCCAAGTGGTTAACTCAGCAATGCATCTCCATAATACCAAGCCAAGAAGAAAGTCTACTTTAAGCACAATTGCATGACTTCAATTGGTACCAACAATTACTCCAATGCATATGAATTATCAAGCACTTCACATAAACTTCATTGTACTTCAAGTGCTCAACCACTAATGCAAATCAAAGTAACAACCAAGTCATGACACTAAAGCTTCAAAATTTGCCTCTCTATCACAATCAACTTTATTTGGCCATTCTTTCCAATTGAAGATGGGATTAAATTCACAACCCAAATTTCATGTGCCCTCACATTTAAGAGAGAATCCCACACTCATGAATCTTAATTTCTAACAAAAATGGGATATCAAATGGAAAGAATTCACTCTCTCTCAAAAAGATGTTCAAATGCATACAAGTAGTACCATAGGCTTCCCCTTCATGTATTCCTCCACTAATGTAGACAACTTGGTTCAAAATCAATTAGGACTTAAGGGTTGTAGTTTAGGCTTTTGGTTAAGGTAAGGCAAAATTTCGGTTAAAGTGACTCAAAACCTCCCAAAGCACTACAATATTTACAATTAAAGCCTCCTTCCTTCAAAAGTATTTTCCATCCTTTCTTCGCTTTTTCATTTCACACCTAGTCTTCCCTTTTTCACAATTTCTTATCACTTTATTCTATATATATATTTTTTTCCTTTTCTTTCCTTTTCTTTTCAATTTTTTTTTTCTACCTTCCACCATTTTCAAGTAACTTCCATATCACAATTTCCAACCTTCACCCCCAAACTTAGGCTTTTAGCCTATGCTTATACTTTCAAAGTACTTAGGGAGGTAGGGTGCCAAAAGCTATATGAATTAAGAATAGAGGATTTAAGCTTGTAATACGGTTGCCAAAGAATAAGGTTAAAGGCTAAAAATGGGTTGACTAGTGAAAATATTTACGGGTAGGAATTTTTAAGCCATGCTAGCGGTTCAAGGAATGCCTAATATCATTTTTCAAACCAAGTTAGTCTACGATTTCACCTTGAAGCACATTCCGGGCAAGTTCTAGACCATGAGTAATACAAAAGAACTCACAAATAAATCTCACCACACATGGCACATGAAAATTCAAGTGGAATACAAATCCAAAATCCAATTGAAACAAATGACTCAAAGAGGTCACATATAGCATAAAGGAAGATATTTAGTGAATTAAAGAGCCAAAAGTTGAGTCTAAAAGTCATGACATCATTACTTCAATCATTTTTCTTTTTCAACAAGTAAAACTTCATATGTCGAGGTTTAAGTATGTTGGTACCAAGCAAGCCACAACTAGGCCAATGGACACAAATCCTAACTCCAAACCATTTATTTTTCTAACCTAATTACAAGATTAATTCCCTTAAGAAAGTTGTCAATCTATCCATCATTGGGAAAAGTCAACAAAAATTTACCCGGTTCAAGAAGAACATTAGCATCCTTGGAAAAAGAACTGTGGTATACGGAAAACCAAGGATATTTCCACTATTATATAACATACTACTAAAACAATATAAATTAAAAAGCTAGTAACAATTTAGTAACTAAACATCCTAATATCACATGTCACATGAAAATATACTAATAACAACATGAACAACAAACACATATAAACAAACTAATATAACACATGACATGAGAATGTACTAGAAACAACATGAAAATAACTACTATACCAATCCGCCAAAACAACAGTTATACAAGAAGCCAGCCCCAACCAAAGATGTTGCGTTGTCCCCAATGCAACAGAATATAATAGAGTAAAAATGAAGGAAAGTGCTCCCTGGATACTCAATCAACCACTCTCCTCGCTATCGGAGTCTGAGTCCTCCTCATCTCCTTCCACCTCAGGCCACTCAGCTGGAATCTCATCATCCTCCACTGCGCTGCTCGATGGTAGCCTGTCCTGAGGCTTGAGGACCTTCCATAGCCCCTTTACACCCTTCCACATGCGAGTAAAATTTTTATCTTGCTTCTTCTCTCTTTTGACAATTTGGGTGTGGGACTTCTCCAGGGTGTTCAGTGAGGTACTCAATGTGCCATGCCTTTTGGCCAGCGCAGTGTACGCTTTCTCTAGTGCTTTGAGGTGATCTCCCTGCTTTTTTTTATCTTCAATGTATTTCTGGAAGTCTTTCTTTGAGACATAGGCAGGTCCCTCAGATGTCTCCCCAGGCCCTTGGGGAAGACCAGCCACTAGCTCGCGAATCACTCGCATTTCCTCACCAAGCACAGCAAATGGTCCTGTTGTAGAGGATGACGGTTGACTGCTCGGATCAACATGAGAGAATGAGCCTATCTTCCTCTTCTTGCTCTTAACTGCTCCACCCTCTCCTCTTTTCTTCAAAGGATGAATAAGCTTCCCTGGATCTACCCAATTGTCCTCTGGAGCTTCTTCTACTCCAGCCAGTTGTCACAACTCGGTGATGAGTGATGGAAATATCAAAGAAGGGTTGTTTTGAACCTGTACTCTCTCAGTTCATTGATGAAGATCTCGCCCACATTGAGCTGGATATCATCGATAATGCAAGCTATCATTTGAGCTCGAGTAATAGGGATGTTCCAAATATTTGACATCGGGGAGATGCGACTGCATATAATGACCAGCCATATCTTCGCCTCCGCGGTGAATTCTTTTGAGGTGATCCCTCTTTTTTCAGTGGCCCATGGAACATGTGCACCGGGACAAAGTTTTGACACTAGCCATTCTCCTGAAGCACAATCTTTCTCTCTGAATGGACCCATGTCATGGTTTTCCAAGTGATAGAAAGCATTGATATCTTCAGCTACGAATCACACTACCTTGCCTCGAATTCTCATTTGTGGCTTCTTCAACCTGATAGTCGGGAGATTTGCGTAAAATTCCCTCACCCATTGTTCATTTGCTCGGCAAGGTGGGGGGGCAAAATAGTTCCATCCCATTGCTACCAGCCTTTGATGGAATTCTTAAAGGCGTTCCTGGACATTTTCCATCTCTATGCCACTCTCCGGGAGTAACTTCTTCAAAATCAGCTAGGCATAGTATCTTTCTTGGCATTCTACTGATAGAAACCGATATTGATCAAATGCCTGCTCCTCATCCACAGGGCTGTCACTTGAGGATCCTTCGAGATTTTCTCTCATTGTTCAATTATAGTACCTACCACAAGTGGAAAAAGTGAAAACATGCCATGGCGATGAAGAATGGTGCAAAATGAAGCAAACATGCCATAAGAATGATCGGACAGTCAAAACTCAGACTTAGAAAAATTTCAGGTTTTCCAGATTTTCAGAAATTCACTCTCCGATATCGCATTTCCCAGGAAATCTTTGCAATTGCGAAGCCTACAGGAATGGGAATTGCGACAAAAATCTTCGCAATTGCGAAGTATGCTGAAGCAGGAGTTTTCGCAATTGCGATCACTTCCTAGCAATTGCGAAGTCGCAAATGCGAAAAAATGTTCGCAATTGCGAACCCATCGTCCCATAATCACTTTTGCAGAGAGTATAGCTTAAACCCTAGAATTTTTCAATCCCAGCTATTTTTTGACTAACCCAATCATTAATCAATCATAACTCATGTATTAAGCTTCATAAACAACCATGAATCAAAAATGTCGATGGTTTGGCCAAGAATTTCATTCGTGCCTTCCATCGAACACATCAAAAACATACAAGTTTTCTTCTATTTGACAAGTATTTTGGGTACTCTCAACCAAGCCTCACCCAGAAATTACAAGTTTTAACGAAAACCATTTTTACCATTTTGGGGGAAAAGGGGGGGGGGGGCTGCCACAATAGAACCCTATGTTGCCCACAAGAAAATTAAAAGCGAATTAAGAGAGAAGATGAGGAAAAGGAAGAAGGAACATTGAGATTAAGCTTCATACCTGATTATTTGCAATGGGGAGTGAGAAAAACTGGAATTTCGGTGATGAGGGTGATGGAGGTGAGCTTGGGAACCTTACAAGTGTTTCAATCAATTTTGTTTCAAAAGTGGTCTGTCGACCAATTTTTTAGTCTCTGAAGTCGTAATTGCGACAGACTATCGCAATTGCGAAGGCAATTTTTTTTCTACAAGGTTCGCAATTGCGAAACTTTTATGGGAATTGCGATGGCTGAGGTTCGCAAATGCGAACTATTTTTCGCAATTGCGAAAATTGGCCCTGCAATTTCCTACAGCTACTGGTTTGGCCTCTCCGGGTCATCCCGACCTGCTCAAATCAACTGCAGAAATTCTCAAACTTGGCAGATTAGTTCAACATAATATTCTAAGCTATTCTAAAAAAAGAAAATTTCAAAAATGACAAAAAATTTGTAAAACGATAGGTTGCCTCGCACCAAGCGCCGCATTTAACGTCGTGGCACGACCCAAACAACATTACTACTTCTCTCGCCACTTGGATGATATGAATTGGGCCCCTAGCTTGGAATCAAGCTTATGACCACGAGCGATGGGGGGTGGTAATTGGATGTTCGAGCCAATGCTTAAAATTTTCATTTTGCACTTCTTGGCTTTCAAGTGAGGAATGTCATTTTGATTTCTTGCCTCCTCAAACTGTAAAATGTATGGCCGAAGTTGTTCCTCCTCGCACTCCTTCATTGATTCATGTGGTTCAACTCCCGTGTCACCACACAATTCCAATGTTGTAAAATGCTTGTAATGTGACTTTAAGCCTACACTTTGCAATTCTTCTATGTTGACATCCTCTTTTTCCCCGGATTAGAGTCAACAACAACCACATTAGCATTTATACCGGTTGACTCCAATTCCATATTTTTGCCGGCAACAACAACACTCATTGAGTTGGTTGGTGGATGTTCATCCATTTGTGAGTGCAATCCTTGGAGTGCAAAGTCATTTTGGAGACTAGTCTCCAAGAGATGTTCCAAGGCACTTTGCTCCTTGTTTCCTTCTTCAAGTAGACACTCAAACATGAGCTTGAACTCTCCACTTTGGCCATGCTCCACTTCTTCCAACTCCATAGCCCTATAATTATTGCCAAAACAAGTAGAATCATCATAGTGGGGACTTGGGGAAGGGACTAACAAATAAGCACAACCATCCCAATAAAAATTTTGGAAACCACACTTATCACAAATACTCCACTCATGGGTTTGGAATTGTGCGCACAATCCACCCCCGAGAGAATTTAAACAATTTTGCCATGAGTGTGGTCCTCCACAATAAGGACAAGGATCATCAATATATGAACAACTATGAGTCGGGGTAGAATCCCACAGAGAACAATATGTAGGCGATTAGGAATGCAAGAAAATTATCACTAGTCGCGCTAAGCCAAACACTTAAGATTTTGGGTTAAAAAGATTTCTATATCTAAATGTGGAAATGTAAACTAACCTAGAAAGCAAATAAAATGATCAAGGGCTACAAGTATGAATGCATTGGGAGTTACACTCAAGTAACGATCCAATGTATTTCACGATTTTACAAATATGAGCGAGTTTTTGTTAATTAGCCACGGATAATAATTCTTAATTAGCTTCTTCCGAAGACTAACAAGACTTCCTAATTGAATTATCCGTAATCACAATTAGAAGATTTAGCGCACCCGATAGGCTACAAGTAGTTAAATCCTATCCCTAGGTCGAATCTATAAAGTAAGGGTTAAAGCCTCAAGTTCTAGTTAATTAATCTTTCCCAACTCCGAATTTTCTTTCCCACAATTAATTCAAAGTAAATGGGCGAGTCCGAGAGTTAGCTATTCTCTTTGGAAACATTAAAGAACATGAAAAATTAAAGTAACAATAACTCACTTCATAAATATACAAAAATCATTCAATACGTAAGCACAACAAGGTATTTAATCCACACTTTAAATATGAATATTCCCATAAACAAGATTCAAGTGTTGGAAATAAATACTACACACTGAGATATACAATACAAAGCAAGGAAATGAAGAAATAAACATAAATGGGTAAGAAATCCTTAACCACAAGCTTTAATCTTCAAGACCCAAGTGTGTGTGCAAAACCCAAGCCTTCGAACTTGTTCTCTCTAAGCCAAAAATATGTCCAAGATGCCAAAAATGATAATAATGTTTGTTTGGACGAGTATAAAAATGATTTGGGGTCCAGATTTGTGAAATTCCAATATTGCCCAAAACTGAAGCCCGACCTTCGCAATTGCGACCCATGCCCAGACTGCCCAGGTTCGCATTTGCGAGGGGTCCTTCGCATTTACGAAGATTGACTTCTTCAGTTGACTTCGCATTTGCGAAGTTGACCATTGCATTTGCGATGACTCCCTTTTCCTGCCTACTTCGGATTTGCGAAGTTGATCATCGCATTTGCAATGCTTCTCCTTTACTTCTCACTTCACAATTGCGAAGGTTCTCTTCGCATTTGCGATTACTAAGGCCATTGCCCAGATTTTTGTCTCTTTTTTACTCCTTTTGACTTGTTTTCACTTGGTTTCTTCACTATTACTTCTAAATCACGTACAACCCGTAAAATAGAAGTCATTGGCATCAAATACACGATTTTATTGCTCAATCATAGCAAAAGTATTAATTTAAAGACAAGATTAGATGGTAAAGTACCAACTCATCACATTGGTAACATCCAATTCCACTGCTAAAAAGCAATAGACACGGTCATACGCAATATATTTACCCAACTATAAGTCGTGGTCGAATCTCACAGAGAACAATATGTAGGCGATTAGGAATAAAAAATTATCACTAGTCGCGCTAAGCCAAACACTTAAGATTTTGGGTTGAAAAGATTTCTATATCTAAATGCAAAAATGTAAACTAACCTAGAAAGCAAATATAATTATCAATGGCTACAAGTATGAATGCATTGGGAGTTACACTCAAGTAACGATCCAATGTATTTCACGATTTTAGAAATATGAGCGAGTTTTTGTTAATTAGCCACGGATAATAATTCTTAATTAGCTTCTTCTAAAGACTAACAAGGCTTCCTAATTGAAGTATCCCTAATCACAATTAGAAGATTTAGCGCACCCGATAGGCTACAAGTAGTTCAATCCTATCCCTAGGTCGAATCTATAAAGTGAGGGTTAACGCCTCAAGTTCTTGTTAATTAATCTTTCCCAACTCTGAATTATCTTTCCCAAAATTAATTCAAAGTAAATGGGCGAGTCCTAGAGTTAGCTATTCTCTTTGGAAACATTAAAGAACAAGAATAATTAAAGTAACAATAACTCACTTCATAAATATACAAGAATCATTCAATACATAATCACAACAAGGTATTTAATCCACACTTTAAATATGAATATTCCCATAAACAAGATTCAAGTGTTGGAAATAAATACTACACACTTAGATTTACAATACAAAGCAAGAATATGAAGAAATAAACATAAATGGTTAATAAATCCTTAACCACAAGCTTTAATCTTCAAGACCCAAGTATGCAAAACCCTTGCCTTCAAACTTGTTCTCTCTAAGCCAAAAATATGTCCAAGATGCGAAAGATGATAATAATGTCTGTTTGGACGAGTATAAAAATGATTTGGGGTCCAGATTTGTGAAATTCCAATATTCCCCAGAACTGAAGCCCGACTTTCGCAATTGCGAACATATGGTCGCAATTGCGACCCATGTCCAGACTGCCCGGGTTCGCATTTGCAAGGTGTCCTTCGCATTTGCGAAGATTGACTTCTTCAGCTGACTTCGCATTTGCAAAGTTGACCTTCACATTTGCGATAACGCTCTTTTCCTGCCTACTTCGCATTTGTGATGTTGATCATCGCATTTGCGATGCTTCTCCGTTACTGCTCACTTCACAATTGCGAAGGTTCTCTTCGCATTTGTGATTACTATGGCCATTGCCCAGATTTTCTCTCTTTTTTACTCCTTTTGACTTGTTTTCACTTAGTTTCTTCACTATTACTTCTAAATCACATACAACCTATAAAATAGAAGTAATTGGCATCAAATACACGATTTGATTGCTCAAACATAGCAAAAGTATTAATTTAAAGACAAGATGAGATGGTAAAATACCAACTCATGAAATGCCTCAGATGTCGGCGATTGTCCACCCAATAGCTTGCCTATGCTCCTTTAAGACTTCCAATAATTGCTCCACCTGCACATCATTCAACAAAGAAGAAACAATTACGGGTAAACTATCATTAGAGCCAAGAAATTTATACCTTAGGTGCGGAGGAAGTGGTTTGAGCTCTAGTTGCAGTAGCTCAATGATTGATGGCTTTGCGGGGGGAGTAGCTATATTCTCTAAGTCAAGAGAAAGCTTTGCCAGCATGTAAGTTGGATCCAAGACCCTCCAATGCATTTACCGACTCTATGTACCCATCCATGTCTTCCCCATCAAAATTTACCAAGATAGCCGCCAATGCCTCACCAAGGCATTGTTCTTCCATTTTCAACTCCACGGCATCCTCTATCTCATCAATTGCTTCTATCATAGAAATGCTCTCATATTCATGGGGCAACTTCATGCCCTTGCTTGCTTGAAATGTAACCTCTTCATCATTCACCCGAAATTTAATCTCATTCCGCTCCGAATCCATGAGTGCTTTTCCCGTGGGTAAGAATGGTCTCCCCAAAATGATAGGGATTTCTTTATCAACCACACAATCAAGAATTACGAAGTCCGCGGGCAAATGGTATTTTCCCACTTTGACTAGTACATCATCAACAATTCCTGCCGGTCGCTTGATGGAACGATAGGCCATTTGCAATCTCATTCTTGTTGGTCTTGGCATACATAATCCTGCTTGCTTATAAATGGCAAGTGGTATCAAGTTCATGCTAGCTCCATTGTCACATAGGGCTCTTGCAAATTCTCGCGCCCCAATAGTACAAGGTATGGTAAAGGCTCCCAGATCTTCCTTCTTTTGGACCGGAGTTGTGGCAATAATAGAACTAACCCGGTGAGTCATGTTTACCACCTCATGCTTTGTGTCCTTCTTCTTGGTGATCAAATCTTTCAAGTACTTAGCAAACCCCGGCATTTCGTGAAAAGCTTCCACAAAAGGAATGTTCACTGTCAATTGCTTGAGAATGTCTTAGAACTTTTCAAGTTTGCTATCATCAATCCTTCTTGCTAGCCTTTGAGGGAATGGAGGAGGAGGCCTAGGAATAGGTGGAAGAGGATTTGATGACTCTTTCCCATTTTCCTTTTCCTCTTACCGATCTTCTTGTGGTGCTTTAGCTTTTTCCGGAACTCTTTCAACTTCAACAACCTTTTGTTTTTCAACCTCAACACTTTGTTCGGTCTCCACTTCTTCAACCATGTGTTCACTCTCTCCGGTTAGCACTTTACCACTTCTAGTAGTGATTGCCATGACGTGAGAGGTTGGAACACTTCCACTGCCTCTTGGGTTTGCAACCGTGTCACTAGGGAGTGTTCCTTTTTGCTTGGGATTTTGCTCCTTGGAGAGGTCTCTCATTTGCATCTCCAATTTTTGGATGGAGGCGGTATGAGAGGAAACTACCTCGGCCATGTTCCTCATGGAAGCATCAGACTTTTCTTGATTTTGTAGCACTCTCTCAAGCATAGCTTCCAATTTTGAATCATTAACGGACCCTTGGTTCGAATGTTTCCCTTTCGGAGGAACATAGGGGTTTTCACTCTGGTTAGAAAAGTTGTTGTTGTTGCTCCAGTTTCTTTGTTGTGGACTACCTTGGTCATAACTCCATTGTTGGTTGCCTTGCCCTTGCGGGTTTGGCCTCCATTGGTTTTGTGGTCCTTGACCTTGATAATATTGCCTTCGATACCCTCCTTGAGGGTTGTTGATGTAATTAGCCTCTTCAAAATCTTCATTAGGGATGGGTGGCATATCCTCGACGACGTTGACCTTCTTCGTTTGATTTTCTGTGAAAATTTTGGTCAACACATTAACATTTGTGGCTAACCCCGGAATGATTTGGTCTCGCTTTTGGTTTTCCTTGATCAAATTGGTCAAAGAAGGAGACCCATAAGCTACTCCACCGGATGTATCCTCAGATTGCCATGCTTGATTATGCTTGGCTATCTTGTCGAGGATTTGTGCTACCCTAGAAAAAGACTTATCCATAAAGACCCATCCGCCGCATTCTTCGCAATGACCTGGTTCATAGGATCAAGACCCATGTAGATCTTCTCAAGCAAAACAGAATCAAGGAATCCGTGATTTGGCGACCTTACAAAATATAGTTTGAAGCGATCCCAAGCATCATGTAAATGCTCCCCTTGTTGTTTCTTAAAGAAGAAGATTTTGTCTCTAAGCTCGGACTTCTTGCTTTGTGGGAACCTTTTTGCTCTGAATGCCCGGACAAGTTCGGGCCATGATCGGAATGAATTGGGTGGTAGGTTTTGAAGCCACCTCCTTGCATCACCGACCAATGAGTATTTGAAAATTCTCAACCTTAAAGCATTTTCCGAGACATTGGTTTGTTTGTGCATAGCACACATTCCCAAAAAATTCCTTAAATGTTAATTTGGGTCGTCATCGATGGAATTCCTGAAAAACCCTTCCCCTTTGAGCATGAGGATTAGACCATAATCCACCTCAAATGTTGAGGCACCAACAGTAGGGGTACGATTGTATTTGTGTCATCGATATAATCATCGATATCCGCCAAAGGATTTTCTTCCCCTTCATCCTCGTAGTCAGACATCAAGCCGATCACACCAAGCAAAGTGTGATGGAATATAATTAGATATCAAGTAAAGTACACACTAATGAGTAATTTCAAAACTGCATTCCCCGGCAATGGCACCAAAATTTGATACGCTCAAATTACACTTTGATAATTAGTGTAAGGCGGTCGGTGTCAAATATACTAACCCAACGAGGTTGGTGTCGAATCCCACAGGGAATAGGTGTGAAATGATTACTGGAGTTAGTGTGTTACCCGACTAGAATGTTAAATCTATTCTATTAGTAATAACATGAAAATGTAGTAAGAGTAGCAAGAGTATGATTGAGAGTTGTTTTAGAGCAATAACTAATTTGAATGCTTGATGTAGTAATTACTAAGGTTGATTAAACCAAGGTTGTGTTCCTATAAATGAAGTGTAATGCTATCGGTGTTAATTTGATATATTTCTAATGGTCGGTTATTGGTATGCAATTGATATCTATGCAACTACCCAATATTTCCCAATAATTGAATAGTATTTCTGCTCTTGCTATTTCCCAAAAGTCTAAGAGTCGCACTTAATAACAATCAATAGATGCCAAATAAAACCCACTTATCCCCAAGCGATTCTATTAAACGAGGTGTAAGGCCTCGAGTCTTTGTTATTTACTTCTTCCAAAATCTAACTCACTTTCGCAAGCAAAGTAAGACTTAAATGGCTTTTGTCAATGTTTGCAACCACCAACAATAAATGAAGAATGAGAAGTAAATAAATATCAACCAACCATTATGCATATATTCAATGTTAAACACCCATTTACATAACACCCATTTAGGGTTCACAACCTTAGTATTTAAGTTTAGCCACACATGCTAAAATACAAAATACAAAGTGTAATAAATGTCATAAATGCTTACAAAGTAAGAGAATCTTCAACCAAAAGCTTCCAAAAAGATGAGATATTAAAGTCTTGGAGTGTAGTGTAAAGTGTAGACAAGATGTTCCCACACAAGATTCTAAAAACTATTTATAGAGGGACCAAATTCGGACAAAAATCCAACAAATTTACCCTTCTAGGTCATCTTTGCGACCGCAGATATCACGCATAACAGGTCTGCGGTCCGCATATTTAGATACCGCATCGCATGTTGAAAACCCTAGCTGCCAATTCTTCCATCGCATTGCCATTCTGCGGTCCGCATTGTGATTATGCGATTGCAGATGGCATCGCATAATCTAATCCTGGGTTTTCTTCTTGTTTATTTTGCGGCAGAAATGTGGTCCGCATGTTGCTTATGCAATCGTAGAATGCGTCGCATTCTTGACATGATTTTTAGCTCCAGAAACTGTTTTACTCTGCGATTTGATGCGCAATTATGCGGTCTGCATGTGCAATCTGCAACCGTAGATTGCTCCGCAGATTAGCATTTGTGCATTACTTTGACCTTTTCTTGTCTTTTTGCTTCCATTTTCGTGTCCTTGGTCTTTTCTTCCTATTGATCTGTAAGAGCACAAAATCACATAAGTATGGACTAAATTTTGCAATAAAACAATCTAATATCTAAGCAATTAGTGTGTAAGTGTGGCGAATTTCTCCGGCACAACACACGTCCTGGCCCGTGATATGGCCACGCCCTTCCATGTCCTGCGATGTCCTCACACATACTAACACATGCCATGGCCATGTCCTCACACGTCCTGTCCCGTGCCATGCCCTTGTCCTACGATGTCCCGATAGATGTTGTGGCCACGTCCTGCGATGTCCTGACCCTTACCATGGACACGCCCTGCCATATCCCGCGACATGCTGCAACATCCTGAAACATGCCATGGCCATGTCCTGACACATCCTGACTTGTGCCATGCCCACGTCCTGCTATGTCTTGACACGTCCTATGGCGACGTCCTACAACAACTTGACACATCCCGACACATACCATGCCCCGTTATGTCCTGCGACGTCCTGACATGTCCTGAAAAGTCCCATGGCCATGTCCTGACACGTTAGGACCCGTGCCATGCCCACGTCTTACTATTTCCTATGACGTCCTAACACGTCCTGTGGCCACGTCCTGCAATGTCCTGACCCGTGCAATGGCCACACCCTATGATATCCTCCGACATGATGACACGTCCTGAAATGTGCTATGGCCATGTCCTGACACGTCTTGACCTGTGTCATGCCCATGTCCTGCCATGTCCTAACACGTCCATTAGCCATATCCTACGACGTCCTGCCATGTCATGATACGTCATCTAGCCACGTCCAACGACGTCCTGACACGTTCTGACATGTCCTGACCCATGCTATGGCGATAATTTAACATGTCCTGTGGTATCATGACATGTGCCATGGCCTTGTCCTAACACATCCTGACTCGTGCCATGCACATGTCCTTCTATATCCTGCGATGTCCTGACACGTCCTGACACAGTCCATGGCCATGTCCTAACACGTCCTGACCCGTGCCATGCCCACATCCTACCATGTCCTGACACGTCCTGTGACGTCTTGACACATCCTGGCTCGTGGAATGGCCATGCCCTGGCATGTCCAGTGATGTTCTGACACGTCCTGACACGTACCATGGCCATGTCTTGACAGGTCTAGACCCGTAACATGAGCAAGTCCGGCCATATCCTGTGACATCCTGACATGTCCTGTGGCCATATTCTATGATGTCCTAACACGTCCTAACTCATGCCATGTCTGTGTCTTGACACGTCCTGACCCGTATCATGCTCACGTCCGGCCGTGTCCTGCGACGTCATGACACATCCTGTACCCACATTGTGATACGTCCTGACTCGTGCCATGGGCATGCCCTACCAGGTTATACGACGTCCTGACACGTCCTGACACGTGCCATTGACATGTCCTGACACATTTTGAACCGTGCCATGCCCTTGTCCATCCATGTCCTCCAGCGTCCTGACATATCATGTGGACACATCCTGCAACATCCTGACCCGTGCCATGGCTACACCCTGCCTTGTGATGTGATATCCTAACACTTCCTGAAACGTTCCATGGTCATATCCTGAACCATGCCAAGGTCATGTCCTGTCATGTCCTGTCACGTCAAGTGGCCACATCTTGTCATGTCCTGACACGTCCTGATGCATTCCATGGCCATGCCTGCGACGTCTTGACACATCCTAAAATGTTCCATGGCTATGTCCTGACACATCCGAAACCGTTACATGCCCATGTCCTACCATGTCCCTCGACGTCCTAACATGTCCTGTGGCCACGTCTTATAATGTCCTGACATGTCCTGACCCGTGCCATGGCCACTCCCTGCCATGTCTTGCAATGTCATGACACATCTTGATATATGCCATGACCATGTCCAGATACGTCCTGACACGTGCAATGCCCTTGTCGTACTATATACTACGACGTCATGATACATCCTACGGCCATGTCCTACAACATCTTGACCCGTGTCATGGCCACGCCCTGCCATGTCCTGCGACATCCTGAAATGTGCCATGGTCATGTCCTGATACATCCGACCAGTGCCATGCCCATGTCCTGCCACGTCCTGAAACATCGTGACACATCCTGACATGTGCCATGACCACGTCCTGTCATGTCATACAATGCCATGAAATGTGCCATGACCATGTCTTATGACGTCTGGACCCATGACATGCCCACGTCCTTCTACGTCCTCTGACTTCCTATCATGTTATGTGGCCATATCCTGCAATATCCTAACACGTCTTGACCCGTGCCATGGCCATGCCCTGGCATGTTTTGCGACGTCCTGACACATCTTGTAACGTGCCATGGCCATGTGCTGACACATCCACACACGTGACATGCCCATATCCTACTATGTCCTGCAACATCCTGACATGCCTTCTAGCTACGTCCTATGACATCCTGACACGTCCTGACCCGTGCCATGCCCACGTCCTACCATGTCCTGCGACGTCCTGTAGCTACATCCTACAATGTCCAAACACGTCCTACCCGTACCTTGGACATGCCATACCATATCCTGCAATGTCCTGACACGTCCTGACACGTGCCATGGCTATGTCCTAACACGTCCTGACCCGTGCCATGCCCTTGTCTTGCTATGTCCTGCGGCATCTTGACACATCCTTTGGCCACGTCAAGTGACATCTTGACCTGTGCCATGGCCATGTGGTAACGTCCAATTCCACCTCTAAAAAAGCAATATACATGGTCGTACGCAATATATTTACCCAACTATGAGTCGGGGTCGAATCCCACAGAGAACAATATGTAGGCGATTAGGAATGCAAGAAAATTATCGCTAGTCGCGCTAAGCCGAACACTTAAGATTTTGGGTTTTGGAAAATGTTTATATCTAAATGCAAAAATGTAAACTTACGTAGAAAGCAAATAAAATGATCTGTGGCTACAAGTATGAATGCATCGGGAATTACACTCAAGTAACGATCCAATGTGTTTCACGATTTTACAAATATGAGCGAGTTTATGTTAATTAGCCACGGATAATAATTCTTAATTAGCTTCTTCCGAAGACTAACAAGACTTCTTAATTGAATTATCCCTTATCACAATTAGAAGATTAAGCAAACCCGATTGGCTACAAGTAGTTCAATCCTATCCCTAGGTAGAATCTATAAAATGAGGGTTAACGCCTCAAGTTCTTGTTAATTAATCTTTCCCAACACCAAATTACCTTTCCCAAGATTAATTCGGAGTTAATGGGCGAGTCCTAGGGTGAGTTAATCCATTTGGAAACATTAAAGAACAATAATAATTAAAGTAACAATAGCTCACTTCATAAATATATAAAAATAATTCAATACATAAGGACAACAAGATATTTAATCCACACTTTAAATATGAATATTCCAATAAACAAGATTCAAGTGTTGGAAATAAATACTACACAAAGCAAGGAAATGAAGAAATAAACATAAATGGGTAAGAAATCCTTAACCACAAGCTTTAATCTTCAAGACCCAAGTGTGTGTGCAAAACCCTAGCCTCCAAACTGTTCTCTCTAAGACAAAGAGTAAAAGATGTTCCAAAAGTAAAGAAAATAATGAGAGATGCAGAGAGATTGTTCCCGTGTCTGTTTGGACGAGTATATAATTGATTTGGGGTAAAAACTTATGAAATGCCCGTTCTGTCCATGTCTCATGCTCAGTTTTCGCACCTGCGGAAAAAACCTCGCAGGTGCGGCTCTGCTTAAGCGGAATTTACCCGTAGAAGTGATAATGTGCCTCCTGTCAAGCCATCGCAGAAGCGGAAAAATAGCCGCTGAAGCGACATCGCTGAAGCGCCGCAGGAACCACAGAAGCGGAATGCTCCCCAAGATACGTTCGTAGGGGCGACCTTGCTATCACAGAAGCGGTCACGCTTCTGCATCTTCATCTCTGTAGAAGCGGAATTGGCTGATCCTTCGACAATCTGCAAAAGCGACCAAAATCCCGCACAGGCGACAGCACTTCTGCTATCAAACATCCGCATAAACGAAATGCCGGTCAGTTTTGCAATGTTTCCTCTCTTTTTAGCTCAATTCCTTGTCACTTCAACCCAAATCACCTACTAGCATCATTTACCTGAAAAACTAGCAATAACCACCATAAACAACCTCATTTCATACTTAAAGGGCATAAAAAGCTAAGCAAAAGAGGCTAAAATGAGTGGTAAAATTACCACTCATCAACACCTAACAACTTAAAGCTTTTTCTTGTCCTCAAGCAAATCAAAACCACAACTTTAATAAGGATTCACCATTTAAAATACAAATGGCATTGCGTTTATGAACATATCACATTATCCCCAACTTATCCCATTCAAACATCATACTTATGGATTTGGCTGATACTAACAATTAGGCTCAAGTATGTATATCTTTTCCGAATAACTCCCTCCTAAAGAAAATCAACTTTAACAATGTGCAAGGGAGTTCCAAAACAATCAAGTGACAAACATAAGCCTCAATGTGTGACTCAAAGGCACTAGTTTACTATGATTGCTCACTTTACTCAATTTCACCGGTCTTTTCTAATTCATGTGCCCTCACATGAAAGAAAGTCCCAACAAAGAACTGTATATTTACGACACAACGCAAGGGACACATTTTTCGAAAACACTCGCTCTCACAAAGAAACGTCAAGTGTTACAACACCTCATACCATAAGCTTGCCCTTATTTCAATTCAATGCTTATTCAAGAATGCTTAGTTGGAGGTCCCATAAGGACTTTTTAAGCTTGTAATGTAGGTTTAGGGAAGGTTGGATAAGCATTTGGGTACATGTGACTTCATCCTCCTTGAACACTACTCACAAGTTTCATCTTTTTGCACTTTGATTCTCTTTAACTCACATAGCCTCATTGGCACCTAGTTCCCAATATAGAACCACCTTACACACCTCTCCCAATTTTATTCAAGGCTCCACAATGTACATATTTACACATATAAATAAAGACTAACCTTTTTCATTTTTTTTTTGGAGCTTGAATACTTTAATGAACACTTTGAGGCATGTGGTCTTAGACTCAATGCATAACCTTGCCTATCTCCACTTGACACCACCCCCAACTTAGGCTTTTAGCCTCATTTTCAATGTTCAAGGAGGGACGGGTTCAAAAGAGGGAATTATTTTGCACAAAGGGAAAGGTTTGTAATGAGTTGGCCAAAGAAAGGTTTAAAGGCTCAAAAAGGGGTACTAGTGATATTATTTACACAACGGTAGGCTTGAAAGGCTAAAGAGGTGTTTAAAATTAAAACAAAGAATGCCTAAGATCATTCCTCCAACCAAATATAGTATCATTAGCATTGAAAAACAAACCGGGCAAGTACTAGATGATGGAAGTAAACACAAGATTTATTTCAACAATCGCTAACACACATGGCACATGAATTAATGAAGACGGATCAATTCTATCAAACTAGTGAGCTAAGTGTCACTAAATGAGCCAAATATTTATCACGAAAATTGTTTTACACCATGCAACTTACTTGTTTTTAGTTTAAATTAAATTTTTGGAGGGGTATTCTTAATTCATAATTTACATACAAGAGGCTAATTTCTATTAGTATCAAATGATCCAAAAGCCTCATCCTAAAAAAACAAGAGTAATTCCCTTAAGAAGGTTGTCACACTATCTCTCATAGGGAAAAGTCACCCGGTTCACTAAAGTGTTCCTTGGGAAAGAACCATAGCATGAAGAAAACCCAAGGAGTAATAAAAGAAAAGAAACTACTCTACAGGATACTAAAAAAAATATAGGCTAATAAGAATAAAAATAAATAAGAAAAGCACAATACTAACACAAATATGACTAATCAAACCAAGCCCGGCAAGGGCACACAGTGCAGAGAACATCAAAGTCAAAAGCTATATAGCATAGTCACCAGCTACAAAAGCCACCCCCAACTAGAATATTGCAGTGTCCTCACTGCACAATATCAAATGTAAAGTATAAAAAGTTTGAGGGTCTCCCTGAGGTCTGCATCAGACTAGCAGACTGCAGGAGGAAGGCTGATCACTACTGAGCTGAGCTCGTGGCTCACTCATCATCGATCTCCTCATCATTATCATAATCATCATTGCCATCATCTCCAGCAGAATCTGTCATGCAAGAGTACTCCTCACTGTCATCCTTCGTCGCCACTAGGATCTTCTTATCTGGGTTTTCCCATTTGAAGATTGCCTTGATGCCTCTCCACATCTTGATCATCAGCTTGCCCTTCTTCTTGTTATTTTTCTTCTCTTCCTCAAAGTCAGACCGAATGGTGGCATGGGCCTTATCCAGAGTACTGTAGGCTCCCTCCAGTTTAGTCACTGACGCTGCCATCTTCTTCATGTTATCATTTTGGAGTGTCTGAGCATCCAAGTAACTCTGCATGTCTTCCCTGGAGAAGTAAGATGGCCCAAGTTGTGAGGAGGATGGCCCACTAGGAAGCTGTGATACTAACTCCTTAATTGTTTGAAGCTCGGAGTTAAGAATCATAAATGGCCCCTGAGCAGCTGTCTGTGAAGAAGACTCTGAACCGGCGGCTGTGAAGGTCATTTTCCGCTTCTTGCTTTTCATCACACTCCCCTCTCCTGTCACTCTCAATGGATGAAAAGGTTTGTCCGCTGGTAGCCCCCGATCGGTGCTACGGATATCAACCTCTGGCCTGGTGCACAGCTGTGTGATAAGAGAGGGGAATAGCAGGCCTGCATCCTTGTTGCTCGAGTACTCTCTCAAGTACTGTCTCATCTCCTGCAGAATGTAGAATCCTACATTCACCGGTGTGCCAGCTAAAATGCAAGCTATGATCAGTGCCCGCGTATAGGAAACGTCAGTCACATTGCCACAAGGAGAGACTCTGTTGCTAAGGATGTATAGCCACATTTTGGCCTCAGATGTGAAGTCGGTAGATTTGAACCCTTTTCTTCTGGTTCCCCATTTTTCTCTCAGCTGCGGTAAGAGCTTGTAGACAAGCCATGCTCCATTTTCACAAGTATCCTTTTCTCGTACCTGGTCCACTAGAAAGTTGGGAATTTCCAGAGTATCATTGATTTGTTCAATTCCAAACCTCACTAAGTTCCATCGGATGAGTATTTGTGGGCTATCAAATTTTGCCCGCCTGAGGTTAGCATAGAATTCACGGATCCACTCCTCATTGGCTTTGCAAGGAGTGGTGATAAAGCAGGACCATCCCGATGATTCGAGTAGAACATAGAAGTCTGGAAGCTTTTCTGCCAACTTCTCTTTATGAATTCCTTTTTCAAGGATAGTCTTTTTGTGGACGAGGTCATCAAAATATCGCCGCTCACACTCAGCGGACATGAAGCGTGTATCATCATATGGCTCATCGATCTCTTCTTCGATTTCTCTATGTTGTCCGCTTGTGTTTGCGTCCATTTTCAACTAAATCACCTACAAAAATTCAACACAACGTCAATTGGGTAGTTGAACCATATTAAGAACTTCAAAACACTGCAATTTAGCCAAAAGTTTGGATAGAACGGGCCCGGGAAGCAACAGTTGGAGAGCTACTGGAATTTGCAGAAATTCCTAGTTTTCTCTTCTGCAAACAAAGAGCCGCAGAGGCGGAGCCGTTTCTATGAAAAAAATTTCACTTCTGCGGTGGGACTCGCTTCTGCGTGACTTCTTCCGCAGAAGTGGTTTCGCTCCTGCGAAGAAAGTCCGTTTCTGCGGTCTTTATCATCTTCTTGACTGCCTAGCACTTTTATAACAATTTTTGCTTTCTTTTCAATTTCCAAACGAATTTTTGGCTTGTATTAGTGCAGTAAATGGTTTATGATTCAATTAAGTCCCATTTCTGATGTAAAGCCACAATATTCCTTTGAAACATTGTGACAAACATCTTGCGGGCAATTTGATTCGACCTCTCTTTGAACAAAATTTTGGTACTCAGACTTCCCAAAATTTGTTCACATTACCAGCACACACTACCTACACTCAACCAATTCCTCACTTCCTAAAACAACAAGAATTCAAAACCAAAAGAAGGAAGAAGAAAAAATCAAGAAATATTACCTACAAAAATGTTGGATATGGAAATCACATGAGGGATGTTAGGAATGGGAAGAGATAGTAGAAGAGATTACCTGAGTTTTGCACAAGAATAAGAAACTACACGAGATGTTCTTGAACACTTGCAGAGAAATTTGATATTTGGGGAGTTAGGGCAGGGGAGATGGTTTTAGTGAAGTGTTTAAACAAAAGACCCATTTCTCTCTGTTTTGAAACTAAAAACCTGGAAGGCTTTCGCTTCTGCGAAAATTTCCTGCTCCTGCACAACCGCTTAAGCGGATTATGGGCATCTTCTGCGAACTGGGCAGCTTTTACGGTTGATCTGACCGCTTCTGCGGTATCCCGGCTGCGAAACAGTGGCCGCTTTTGCGATTTGTCCGCTTTTGCGGTTCAAAAGTCGCTTCTGCGTGATCGCAGATGCTTTCTTTTTCTCGCAGAAGCGATTTTAGCAGAATTTTGTTGCCAGTTTTCTTCAGCTATTGGTTTTGTCTCTCCGGGTCATCCCGACCTACTCAAATCAACTCCAAAAATTCTCAAACTTGGCAGATTAGTTCAGCATAATATTCTAAGCTATTCTACAAAAGAAAATTTCAAAAATGACAAAAAAATTTGTAAAACGATGGGTTGCCTCCCACCAAGCGCCGTATTTAACGTCGTGGCACGACGCAAACAACATTACCGCTTTTTTCGCCACTTGGATGATATGAACTGGGGCCCTAGCTTGGAGTCAAGCTTATGACCACGAGCGATGGGGGTGGTAATTGGATGTTCGAGCCAATGCTTAAAATTTTCATTTTGCACTTCTTGGCTTTCAAGTGAGGAATGTCGTTTTGATTTCTTGCCTCCTCAAACTGTAAAATGTATGGCCAAAGTTGTTTCTCCTCGCATTCCTTCATTGATTCATGTGGTTCAACTCCCGTGTCACCACACAATTCCAAGGTTGAAAAATGCTTGGAATGTGACTTTAAGCCTTCACTTTGCAATTTTTCTAAGTTGACATCCTCTTTATCCCCTGAATTAGAGTCAACATCAAGCACATTAGCTTTCACACCGGTTGACTACAATTTCATATTTTTGCCGGCATCAACAACACTCATTGAGTTGGTTGGCGGATGTTCATCCATTTGTGAGTGCAATCCTTGGAGGGTAAAATCATTTTGGAGACTAGTCTCCAAGAGATGTTCCAAGGCACTTTGTTCCTTGTTTCCTTCTTCAAGTAGACACTCAAACATGAGCTTGAACTCTCCACTTTGGCCATGCTCCACATCTTCCAATCCCATAGCCCTATCATTCTTACCAAAACAAGTAGAACCATCATAGTGGGGGCTTGGGAAAGGGAATAACAAATAAGGACAATCATCCCAATGACCATTTTGGAAACCACACTTATCACAAATACACCACTCATGGGTTTGGAATTGTGCGCACAATCCACCCACAGGAGAATTCAAACAATTTTACCACGAGTGTGGTCCTCCACAACAAGGACAAGGATCATCAAAATATGAACAACTACCATCCGAACAATTTTCATTATATGAGGCCATTTTTCAAAATTAAGAAAATAAACAAGAAACTAACGCTAAAAATAGACCCAAGGTAAGAAAAATAATTACACAAATATTCACAACTTTGGACCAAAGCACTTTCGCTTACTTCTCAAACAACAAAATTATGCCCAATTGTGCCCCGGCAACGGCGCCACTTTTGGTAACGTCCAATTCCACCACTAAAAAAGCAATAGACACGGTGGTACGCAATATATTTACCCAACAATGAGTCGGGGCCGAATCCCACAGAGACTAATATGTAGGAGATTAGGAATGCAAGAAAATTAACGCTAGTCGCGCTTAGCCAAGCACTTAAGATTTTGGGTTTTGGAAAATGTTTATATCTAAATGCAAAAATGTAAACTAACCTAGAAAGCAAATAAAATAATCTATGGCTACAAGTATGAATGCATCGGGAATTACACTCAAGTAACGATCCAATATATTTCACAATTTTACAAATATGAGCGAGTTTATGTTAATTAGCCACGGATAATAATTCTTAATTAGTTTCTTCCGAAGACTAACAAGACTTCCTAATTGAATTATCCCTAATCACAATTAGGAGATTAAGCACACCTGATTGGCTACAAGTAGTTCAATCCTATCCCCAGGTAGAATCTATAAAATGAGGGTTAACGCCTCAAGTTCTTGATAATTAATCTTTCCCAACCCCAAATTACCTTTCCCAAGATTAATTCGGAGCTAATGGGCTAGTCCTAGGGTTAGCTAATCCCTTTGGAAACATTAAAGAACAAGAATAATTAAAGTAACAATAACTCACTTCATAAATATATAAAAATCATTCAATGCATAAGCACAACAAGATATTTAATCCACACTTTAAATATGAATATTCCCATAAACAAGATTCAAGTGTTGGAAATAAATAATACACACTTAGATATACAATACAAAGCAATGAAATGAAGAAATAAAGATAAATGTGTAAGAAATCCTTAACCACAAGCTTTAATCTTCAAGACCCAAGTGTGTGTGCATAACCCTAGCCTTCAAACTTGTTCTCTCTAAGCCAAAGAGTAAAAGATGTTCCAAAAGTAAAGAAAATAATGAGATGGAGAGAGATTGTTCCCGTGTCTGTTTGGACGAGTATATAATTGATTTGGGGTAAAAACTTGTGAAATGCCTGTTTTGTACATGTCTGATGCTTAGTTTTCGCACCTGCGGAAAACACCTCGCAGGTGCGGCTCCGCTTAAGCGGAATTTACCCGCAGAAGTGACAAAGTGCCTCCTGTCAAGCCATCGCAGAAGCGGAAAAATAGCCGCTGAAGCGACATCGCTGAAGCGCCGCAGGAATCGCTGAAGCGCCGCAGGAATTGCAGAAGCGTAATGCTCCCCAAGATACGTTCGCAAGGGCGACCTTGCTATCGGAGAAGCGGTCACGCTTCTGCTTCTTCATCTCCGCAAAAGCGGAATTGGCTGATCCTTCAACAATCCACAAAAGCGACCAAAATCCAGCAGAGGCAACATCGCTTCTGCGATCAAACATCCACAGAAGCAAAATGCCTGGCAGTTTTGCAATGTATCCTCTCTTTTTAGCTCAATTCCTTGTCAGTTCAACCCAAATCACCTACTAGCATCATTTACCTGAAAAGCTAGCAATAACCACCATAAACAACCTCATTTCATACTTAAAGGGCATAAAAATCTAAGCAAAAGAGGCTAAAATGAGTGGTAAAATCACCACTCATCACCACGCACTCCATTTCCTACGATATTTTGACACGTCCTTAAACGTGCCATGGCCATGTCTTGACGTGTCTTGTAGCCATATATTCCGACATCTTGACACGTCCTGACCTATAACTTGGCCAAGCCTTGCCATGTCATGACACGTCCTGAGACGTGCCATGGCTATGTCCTGACCAGTGCCATGCCCTTGTCCTGACATGTCCTGCGACGTCCTGACGCATCTTGTGGCAATGTCCTATAATGTCCTGATCCATGCCATAACCACGCCTTTCTACGTCCTACGACATCCTAACATGTCTTGAAACATGCAATGGCCATGTCCTAACATGTCCTAGCCCGTTCTATGCCCACATCCTGCCGTGTCCTGACACATCATGTGGACACGTCCAACAACATACTGCGATGTCCTGACCCGTGCCATGGCCATACCTTGCCATATCCTGCAGTGTCCTGACACGTGCCATGGCCATGTCCTAAAATATCATGATCCATTCCATGCCCACGTCCTACCATGTCCTGCAATGTCCTAACACGTGCCCTAGCCATCTCCTGACACTTCCTAACCCGTGCCATGCCCACGTCCTGCCATGTCGTGACATGTCCTACAACGTCCTGACCCGTGGCATAGCAACACCCTTTCATGTCCTACAACGTCCTGACACGTTCTGAAATGTGCCATGGCCATGTTTTGACATATCTAGACCCGTTACATGACCATGTCCTGCCATGTCCTGTGACGTCTTGACAAGTCTTGTGGCCACTCCAATGACGCCGTAACACGTCCTGACTCGTGCCACGGTTGTTTGTTGACACGTCCTGACCCGTTCCATGCCCATGTATTGCCATGTCCTACGACGTCCTGGCACGTCCTATAGACACGTCCTTCGACACCCTGACATGTCCTACAATGTCGTACGACGTCATGAAACGTCCTGACACGTGCCATGGACATGTCACATCTTGAGACGTGTCATGCCCTTGTCCTGCCATATCCTGCGACGTCCTGACACATCCTGTGGACACATCTTTCGACGCCTTGACTCGTGCCATGGCCACGCCCTTCCATGTCCTGTGATATCCAGGCACTTCCTGAAACGTGCCATGGCCATGTCTTGCCATGTCCTAACCCATGCCAAGCCCACATCCTTCCATGACCTGACACGTGCAGTGGCCACGTCATGCGACATCCTTACACGTCCTGACACGTGCCATGGCCATGCCTTGCCGTGTCCTGCGACGTCCTGACACATCCTCAAATATGCCATGGCTATGTCCTGACACATCCTGACCCATATCATTCCCACGTCCTCCCATGTCCCCCGATGTTCTGAAACGTCTTGTGGCCACGTCCTACAATGTCCTGACACATCCTGACCCATGCCATGGCCATGCACTGCCATGTCCTGCAACGTCCTGATATGTGCCATGGCCATGTCTCGACACGTCTTGACCCGTGCCATGCCCCTATCGTTCTATGTCCTGCGACATCTTGACACATCCTTTGGCCACGTCCTGCGACATCTTGACATGTGCCTTGGCCACGCACTCCATGTCCTGCGATATCGTGACACGTCCTTAAACGTGCCATCGCCATGTCTTTAGTGTCTTGTAGCCATATCCTCTAACGTCCTGACACGTCTTGATTTATGCCTTAGCCACGCCCTCCCATGTCCTGACACGTCATGAGACGTGCCATGGCCATGTCCTAACCCGTGCCATGCCCTTGTCCAGCCATGTCCTGCGACGTCCTGACACATCCTGTGGCAACGTCCTATGATATCCTAACCCATGCCATGGCAATGCCTTTCTATGTCCTACGACATCCGGACATGTCCTGAAACATGCCATGGCCATGTCCTAACATGTCCTAGCTCGTTCTATGCCCACATCCTGCTAAGTCCTGACATATCCTATGACCACATCCAATGACATCCTGCGATGTCCTGTCTCGTGCCATGGCCATACTCTGCCAAATCCTGTAGTGTCCTGACACGTGCCATGGCCATGTCCTAACACGTCATGATTCGTGCCATGCCCACGTCGTACCATGTCCGGCGATGTCCTAACACGTGCCATGGTCCTCTCCTGACACTTCCTGACCCGTGCCATGCCCACGACCTGCCATGTCATAACACGTCCTACGACGTCCTGACCCGTGTCATGGCTACACCCTGGCATGTCCTACAACGTCCTATCACGTCCTCATATGTTCCATGGCCATGTCTTGACACATCCAGACCCGTGACATGACCACGTCCTGCCATGTTCTGCGATGTTTTAACACTTCTTGTGGCCACTCCAATGACGTCCTAACATGTCTTGTCTCCTGCCATGATTGTGTCTTGACACATCCTGACCCGTTCCATGCCCACGTCTTCCCATGCCCTATGACGTCCTGCCACATCCTGTAGACACGTCCTTTGACAACCTGACATGTCCTACATTGTTCTACGATGTCATGAAACGTCCTGACATGTGCCATGGACATGTCCTGACACATCCTGAGATGTGGCATGCCCTTGTCCTGCCATATTCTGTGACGTCCTGACACATCTTGTGGCCGCATCCTTTGACATCCCGACTCGTGCCATAGCCACGCCCATCCATGTCCAGCGATATCCTGGCACTTCCTGAAATGTGCCATGGCCATGTCTTGACATGTCCTGACCCATGCCAAGCCCACGTCTTTCCATGTGCTGACACGTGTAGTGTCCACGTCCTGACACGCCCTGACCCGTGTCATGGCCATGCCTTGCCATGTCTTGCGACGTCCTGACACATCCTGAAATATGCCATGGCTATGTCCTCACATGTCCTGACCCATGTCATTCTGACGTCCTCCCATGTCCCCCGATGTTTTGACACGTCTTCTGGCCACGTCCTGCAATGTCCTAACACGTCCTGACCCATGCCATGGCCACGCACTGCCATGTCCTGCAATGTCTTGACATGTGCCATGGCCATGTCCTGACACATCCTGACACGTGCCATGCCCTTGTCCTGTGATATCTTGACACATCCTTTAGCCACGTCCTGCGACATCTTGACCTGTGCCATCGACACGCACTCCATGTCCTGCGATATCGTGACACGTCCTTAAACGTTCCATGGCCATGTCTTGACGTGTCTTATAGCCATATCCTCCGACGTCCTAACACGTCCTGAAACGTCCTGACCTATGCCTTGGCTATGCCCTGCCATGTCCTGACACGTCCTAAGACGTGCCATGGCCATGTCCTGACCCCTGCCATGCCCTTGTCCTGCCATGTCCTACGACGTCCTAACACATCCTATGGCAACGTCCTATGATGTCCTGACCCATCCCATGGCCACGCCATTCTATGTCTTACGACATCCTAACATGTCCTGAAACATGCCATGGCCATGTCCTGACATGCCCTAGCCCGTTCTATCCCCACATCCTGCCATGTCCTGACGCATCCTATGGCCACGTCCAACGACGTTCTGCGATGTCCTGACCCGTGCCATGGCCATACACTGCCATATCCTGCAGTGTCCTGACATGTGCCATGGCCATGTCCTAACACGTCATGATCCATGCCATGCCCACGTCCTACCATGTCTTGCAACGTCCAGACATATGCTATGGCCATCTCCTGACACTTCCGGACCCGTGCCATACCGACGTCCTGCCATTTCCTGACACGTCCTACGACGTCCTGACCCGTGGCATGGCTACACCCTGGCATGTCCTGCAACATCCTGACACGTCCTGAAATGTGCCATGGACATGTCTTGAGATATCCAGACCCGTCACATGACCACGTCCTGTCATGTTCTGCAACGTCTTGACACGTCTTGTGGCAACTCCAATGATGTCCTAACACATCCTGACTCGTGCCATGGTTTTGTCTTGACACGTCCTAACTAGTTCCATGCCCACGTCTTCCCATGTCCTATGACGTCATAGCACGTCCTGTAGACATGTCATTCGACACCTTGACATGTCCTATAGCGTCCTACGACGTCATGAAACATTTTAACACATGCCATGGACATGTCCAGACATATCCTGAGACGTGGCATGCCCTTGTCCTGCCATATCCTGCGACGTCCTGACACATCTTGCGGCCACATCCTTCGACATCCTGACTCATGCCATGGCCATGCCTTTCCATGTCCTGCGATATCCTGGCACTTCCTGAAACGTGCCATGGCCATGTCTTGACATGTCTTGACCCATGTCTAGCCCACGTGCTGCCATGTCTGACACGTGCAGTAGCCACGTCCTGCGACGTCCTGACACGTCCTGACCCATGCCATGGCTATGCCTTGCTGTGTCCTGCGACATCCTGAAACATCCTGAAATATGCCATGGCTATGTCCTAACAGGTCCTGACCCATGTCATGCCCACGTCCTACCATGTCCCCCGATGTTCTGACACGTCTTGTGGCCACATCTTGCAATGTCCTGACACGTCCTGACCCATGCCATGGCCATGCACTGCTATGTCTTGCAACGTCCTAACTTGTGCCATGCCGTTGTCCCGCCATGTCAAGCGATGTTATGACACATCCTATGGCTAGGTCCTACGGCATCCTGACCGGTGCCATAGCCACGCCTTGCCACTATGTACAGTCGAAAAACAAAAAAAACAAAATCAAATCAATTTGTACAAAAACTTAACAGATTCTCGGCATATCGTGGCTCGTGTTTTCATTCTTTTGTTGGCTCGTTAGTTTACATCTGAGGCTCGATTTTGAAGCGGGTCAGCGTCGAGGCTGATTTCAAGGTATCCGTTGTATTTTTCGGTCCAGCCCCGTTCCGCAGTATTGTTCGAGTATTTGTAAGTTTCAGGTTCATTTTGAGATCCCATCCTAAACTCTACTTCTGTTTGCTTGTTGTTAATTCTGCTAAATTTCATGTAAACTAAAGTGTAAAAATGTTTCTGAACGTTTGTTTGAGTTTTAATATAAAATAAAGGATATTAGTTTAGATTGCATTAGAAAAAAATGAACGGAAAAGGTCTCTTTACGATAAGGTCAATATATAACTCTCGTTAAAAGTTTGGCTCATATCCAACCTTGTCGTTACACTATTGGCCTTGATATCCCCTTTGTTTTTAAACTGAGCCCCCCCCCCCCCCCCCCCCCCCCGACTTTACTATAAGGTTTATATATAACCCTCATTTTTTGACAAAATATTTTTTCTTAAAAAACTAAAAATATTTTGTAGAAAATAATTTCTACAGTTCTTAAAAAATAAAAATATTTTGTTAAATATGATTTTTTCTGTTATTACAAAAATAAAATCAGAGTTTACAAATATATTTTACTAGTTTTTTCTAAAAACAAATCTTTAAAAAAACTCAAAAATGAATAACAAAATATTTTTCAAAAGCGTAAATAATTGTTTGAAATATTTTATTCAATTTTTAAAAAATGAAAATATTTTCAAAAAAATTGAAAATGTTCAAATTCATCTGACTTTTCATTTCTCAGTTTTACAAATATGTTTTTACAAAAAAAAAATTTGTTAAAAAAAACTTTTTTTCAATTTTTTTAAAATTGTACAAAAAGAAAATTGCAAAAATCATTTTTTAACAATTTTTTGTAAAACCATATTTGTAAAAAAATAAAAGAAAAATATGTAAAAACAGAGAAATTAGGGCATTTTCTGCTTTTAACAAAATACTTTTGTTATTTAAAAACTAAATAAAATATTTCCCACTAAAGATTTTTTTTAAATAAAAAACTAGAAAAATAAATTTGTACAAACTATATTGTTTTTGTAATAAAAAATCATTTTAAAAAAATATTTTTATTTTTTAAAAACTGAAGAAATTATTTCAAGAAAATATTTTCAGTTTTTTCAAAAAAAAAAGTATCTAGTTAAAAAAATAAGGGTTATATATAGACCTTATTGTAAAATCGAGGGGAGTATTTTGGCTCCGTTTAAAATAAAGGGGGTATCCGGGCCAATAGTGTAACGGTAAGGTTGGGTATAGACCAAACTTTTAACGAGGGTCATATATAAACCTTATGGTAAAGTTTAAGGGTGGTATTTGAAGCTTTTCCGAAAAATGAATGACGCAAAGCATTGCTATGAAACCTTAAAGAGTATCAAGGCGTGGCATGGAATACGGGAATTAAAAGCGAAAATTGCTTTGTTAACTTAATCGTTAGGAGCATGCTTAGGCCGACCACACTTTGGTTGGCAAACCTTAGAATATTTGTTAGTTTGAGGTGAGAGGTCGTTTCCTTAGTTGAATTTATCCGGGGAATGCCTTGCGTAATTTGTATATAGTTTATCCGGTGTATGCCCTGAAGTACTTGTAGTTGGAAATGAAAAAGAGTTATATGCTATTGTTCGCGTGTTCCAACTTGGAGTCATTATTTATTACCAAGAGAGTTCGTGTTATATTCTAATCATAAGATACTAAAGTATCTTTAATCACCAACAAAAGCTCAAAATGGGTAGAATCTCTTTAGAATTTTCAATTGGTAATCAAGCACAAAGCTGGAAACCTCAATCAACTGGTTGATGCTCTTAGTAGAAGTCCGTAATTTCCATGATACAAACTGATGCATTTGGATTCGACATGTTTGGAGTAGATGCTTAGAGAGTCCAGAAAGGATTGGTATAATTCGAGATGGGTTTCTTTTCTTTCGGCATACCACAAAGCTCTTTAATCTCCATTGTGAGGGAAGAACATGAGGGTGGATTAGCTGGTCAATTTGGCAATTAAAACGAATTGAAGATGATTCAAAATAACTTCTATTGGCCTAAATTTCACAAAGATCAGGCTGAATGAGCGTTGTGAAAGATGTAGAAATCATTGAACAAACCTTGCCAAGTGATGCACACCTCGTGTGGAAAAGGGTATTTCCTTGTGAAGATTCTCTCAATAACAAGCATATCACCTTCATCACATTCTACATAAGCATCCTCATCTTCCACATGAACTTTCTCAATTGGCTGGTTTACTTGACATAAAGTATGCCAAAAATTACTGAGAAACTTAGTGTCGCGATCAGAAACAGTGCTTCTTTGAATGCCCCGTGCATTTTCACTTTTATACATGTTTCACAATGCTCAATCAGCCTGATCTTTGTTACTTTTTGGCCAGTAGAAGTTTTTTTGAATCATCTTCAATATTTTTGAATGGCCGAAATGATCGGCTAGGCCACCCTCATTTGCTTCCGTCATAATGGAGATTAAAGAGCTTTGTGGTATGCCCAAAGTAAAGAAACCCATCTCGAATTACATAAATTCTTTGTGAACTCTCTAAGCGTCTCTTCCAAACATGTCGAATCCAAATGCATTAGTTTATCACAGAAAGAATGCACGGTCTTCTACTAAGAGCTCAACCACTTTATTGAGGTTTCCAGATTTGTGCTCGATTACCAAAAGAAAATTCTGAAGAAACTCTACCAATTGAGCTTTCGTTTGTGACTTAGATGCTTTTGTACCTTATGATTCCAAGTTGCAACACATGAACAATAGCATAGAACTTTTTTTCGTAGGTGGAGTACTTCAATAAAGGTCCACTTAGCTTCTCGCTACCATAAGACACGGTTTTGCCTTCGTGGCCATGAACTCCTCCAACGCCAATATATGACACACCCCATTCTACTTTAAAACCATTTTTGAGTTTCTTTATTCCACATGAACACTCAATTATAGGGGCAACCAACATTTTGAAAATTTTGATAAATCATCGATAAAACGATAGGAATTGGTCAACTTATGAATTCCTCGATCTTGCTTGGGTCAGCTTGAATACTAACACTTGTTATTATGAAACCTAGAAAGAAACACTTTTAGTACAAAAATGCTCTTTCTCTCTCATTGGTTTCAAAAACCATCTCAAAATGCATTCAACGTTAAGCTTCCTATTTGCATAGATTAGTTTATTGTCAAAATAGACAACAATAAACTTCCTAATGAATGGTCTAAACACACGAGTCATAAGCCTCGTGAATATGCTTGGAGCATTTAACAAACCAAAAGGCTTATCATTCATACAAGCCTAAGCTAGTCATGAAGGCAGTTCATCACCTTCTTTTATATGAATGTGGTGCACTGCTCTTTAAACCAAGACCTTAGAACCATGTAATTGGTCAAATAGAACATCTAAGCTTGGTATTGGCAAGCAATATTTGATAGTGGTCTTGTTGATTGCTCGACTGGTCAACATATATCCGCCAAGTGCCATATTTCATAGGAACAAGCAAAGCAGGTATGGCACAGAGACTATGGCTCTCCCTTATTAAACCCCTCTTTAATAATTCTTCGACTTGCCTTTGGAGTTCAGCTTGTAGTGTAGGATTCATCCTATAAGCGGGCTTTCCTTGGCCATGTTTCTCCTGGTATAAGGTCAATTTGATGTTGAATATTGCGCATGGGTGGAAGTTCTAATGGAATATCTTCAGTGACTTTTAGTGACTCAATCTCCAAACCCAATTTAGTTATCATCTCTTTCAAAACAACATTAGTGTAATTACACAAACAATAATCACTGTCATACATAAAAAATACTTTCTTTTATATTTACTCTCAAAAAATACTACACGCTTATTTTGGCTTCCCACCCCCTTTCTCTCTGTCACGGGTCAGGACGTGTCAGGACATGGCCATGACATGTTTATGGATGTGTGAGGATGTCGCAAGACATGCAAGGGCGTGTCCATAGCACGTCCTCCATGTCACGGGTCAAGACGTGTCAGTATGTCGCAAGACATGGCAGGACGTAGGCAAGGCACAGGACGTGTCAGTACATCGCAGAACATGGCACGCCGTGGGCATGTCACGGGTCAGGACTTGTCAAGACATGAATATGGCACGGGTCAGGACGTGTCAGGATGTCGAAGTACGTGGCAACAGGATATGTCAGGATGTCATAGGACATGGAAGGACGTGGGCATGTCACGGGTCGGGACGTGTCAGTACATGGCCATGGTATGTTTCAAGACGTTTTAGGATTTCATAGGACATGCTAAGGTGTGTCCCTGGCACGGGTCAGGACTTGTCAGGATGTGGCCACAAGATGTGCAAGGACATCACAGGACATGGGCATGGAACGGGTCAGGATATGGCCATGTCATGTTTCAGGACGTGTCAGGAAGTCGCACGACTTGGCAGGGCGTGGCCACGGCACGGGTCAAGATGCCCCAAGATGTAGCCACAGGATGTGTCAAGACGTCGCGCGACATGGCAGGGCATGTGTCAGAATATGTAAGGATGTGTTAGGACATGGCCATGGCACGTGTCAGGATATGTCAGGACATTGCAGGACATGGAAGGGCGTGACCATCGCACGGGTCAGGACATGTTAGGATGTCGTAGGACATTGCGTGACGTGGGCATGGCACGAGTCAGGACATGTCAGGACATGGCCATGGCATATTTTCAAATGTGTCAGGATATAGCAGGACATGGTAGGGTGTGGCCAAGGCACAGGTCGGGACGTGTTAGGATGTTGCCACATGATGTGTCAGGACATGGCAGGACGTGGGCATGGCACGGGTTAAGATATGTCAGGACATGTCACTGGCATGTTTCACGATGTGTCTAGATGTTCGCACAACATGGTAGGGTGTGGCCACGTCACCGATTAGGATATTGCAGGACACGGCCATAAGATGTGTCAAGATGTCTCATTACATGGCAGGACAAGGGCATGGCATGGGACAGGATGTGTTAGGACATGGCCATGACATGTGTCAGGAAATTGCAGGACATGGCAGGGCATGGCCATAGCATGGTTGACGACGTGTTAGGACATCCTAGGACATGGCTCTATGACGTGTAAAGATATCGGTGGACATGGCAGGATTAGGGCGTGGCACGGGTACGGACATGTCAAAATATGACCATTGCACGGATTAGGATGTGTTAGGATGTTGTAGGACGTCTCAGGACATTGAAGGATGTGTCAGGACGTGGTCATGACATGTGTAAGGATGTGTGAGGACGTGGCCAAGGCAATTGCCAGGATGTGTGAGGAAACGAGATGGCAGGACGTGGGCATGGCACGGTTAGGACGTGTCAGGACATGGCCTTGGAACGTGTTAGGATGTGTTAGGATGCCATATGACATGGTAGGGAATGGCCATGGCATGGGTCTGGATGTGTTAGGATGTCGCAGGACATTGTTTGATGTGGCTACTAGAAGTGTCAGGACGTCACAAGTCATGGCAGGACGTTGGCAAGGCATGGGTCAGGACATGTGAGGACATGGCCATGTACTCTTCAGGATGCCACATAATGTGTCAGGACATGGCAGGCTTGGCCATGGCACAGGTCAGGATGTCTCAAGTCGTGTCAGGATGTGGTTGGACGTGGCCATAAGACGTGTCAAGTCGTCGTAGGTTTTGGTTATGGCACGGGTTAGAACATGTTAGGACGTCTCAGGACATGGGCACAAGACGTATCTGCATATCGCAGGACATGGAAGGACAAGGGCATATCACAGGACAGGACGTGTTAGGACATGGCCATGGAACGTTTCAGGATGTGTCGGGACAATGCAAGACATGCTAGGGCATGACCATGACATACGTTGGGATGTGTCAGGAAGTTGCAAGATGTGGCCAGACTACGTGTCAGGACGTCGCAGGACATGGCAGGACGTGGGCATGGCACGAGTCAGGACGTGTCAGGAGATGGCCATGGCACGTTTCAGGATATATCAGGACGTTCCAGCACATGGGCATGGCATGGGTCAGGACCAGTGAGGATATAGCCATATACTCTTCAGGATGCTACATAACGTTCCGGGACATGGCAGGGCATGGTCATGGCATGGGTCAGGACATGTCAAGATGTGGCAGGACGTGGCCACAACACGTATCAAGTCATCACAGGTCGTGGTTATGGCACGGGTCAGGACGTGTCAAGACGTCGCAGGACATGGCAGGATGTAGGCATGTAATAAGTTAGGACGTGTCAGGACATGGCCATGGTACATTTCAAGACGTGTGAGGATGTCGCAGGATGCACCAGGGCGTGGCCATCTCAAGGGTCAGGACACGCAGGACCTGGCCACAGGATGTGTAAGGACTTGGCAGGACTTGGCAGGACAAGGGCTTGGCATGGTTTAGGACGTGTTAGGAAATGGCTATGGGACGTGTCAAGACGTGTCATGACATCGCAGGACATGGCAGGGCGTGGCCAAAGCACAGGTCAGGACGTCGCAGGACGTGTCAGGACATTGCAGGACATGGCAGGACGTGTGCTACTTGCACGATGATCCACCATTCTTTGTCTAAAGCCATTAGCTGCCACGAACGATGTCATGCTTTGCAGGTTTCGTGCAATTTGACGATTGCCATCGGCTGTTGCGGGTTGTTTCTGGCATCGCTCATGGCAGATTATGGCTTTTGATAATGATTTCACTGCTAAAGGTGGAACATCATGCTCGCTACACGTCGCTCAATGTCTAGTGTTAGCCAATGCTTAGTAACATTTCAAGTATAATGATGGTTGTGGTTGTTTATGGCAGTCATGGAAAATAGCGGTGGTTCGAGCGGTAGCGACCAGAGACAATTGGTCGATGCTTGGTGGTTGGCGCCGGTGGTTTAAAGTCGGAATCACTTATGGCGGTTGCGGCAATGGAAGTTCCTCATGATTAATGGTGGTTGGTCATCCATATGGTTTTACAAAAAATATAATGTATTTTAAATTTTTTTTTTAATTTTTATGCATTTTTTGTAATTTTAAATAATTTTTATGTTAGTTTTTTATAAAAATAATTACTTCTTTATGTGTAGTATTATGACTAGATGTATTAGAAATTGTCTCCATCTTTTTCCTATTTTTATAATAATTTTACTATTTTTTACTATTTTCCAAGTACTTTTCATTTTTATAACAAAATGAGAATAAAAAAATATTGTTTTTGTAAAAAATATCATTTACAACGTTTAAAAGTTATTTGTGTATGTATTAGCTAAGTTGTACCTTGGTTTGTTCTATTTTGTGTTGTACAACTCCATTATGATTCTCTGGAAAAAACATATCTACTCCTGAAACTTTGATTTTTTTAAGCATATATAAAGGGGGTAGAGGTGCTGAAAGGCACCTCAGGTGCTTGCTGCTAGGTAGTGCGGGCAAGCACGGGGAACGCTGGCATGGGGCATGGGCATAGGGGGCATGCATTCTTGTCCGTGCTACATCCTCGAAGTTCACAAACCATGCCGGCAAGTACTCATGTGGGCTCCTAGCATGCCCGGGGGCGACACCGCTTGTGGAAAACATTGAATTTTGTCAACAAAAGGTGGAGCATCGTGCAAGTACTACTACAAGGTGCAGTGCGCATGGGATGAAGCTTAGTAAATGTTGATTGCCAATGGATGTTACGAGCAAAATGGGGAGGCGACATCGCTCGTGGCAGCAAATGGCTTTTAGCAATGGAACAACAAAGCAATGTGCAAGTAGCACCACAAAGGGCCATGCACATGGGCTAAAGCTTAGTAAGTTGTCGGTTTCCATCAGTTGTTGTGGGTTATGTCTAGCATCGCTCATGGCGGCTGATGGCTTTAGACAATGAATGGTGGATGGTCGTACAGGTAGCGCCGCAAGGCGTCGCGCACATGGGGAGATGCACAGTAGATGTCGATTGCCATTGGGTGTTTCGGGCAACATCACTCGTAGTGGTTGATGGCTTTTGGCAATAGAATGGCAAAGCATCGTGCAAGTAGCGAATAAGGTTCCATGCGCTTGGGGCGAAGATTAGTAAGTTGCCGATTGCCAACGGTTGTTGCGGGTTGTGTCTAGCATCACTTGTGGCAACGTAAATGCTTTAGACAATGAATAGCGGATCGGCATGCAAGTAGCGCCGCAAGGCACCATGCGTATGGGGAGATGCTCAGTAGATGTCGATTGACATCGGGTGTTTGGGGAAACATCACTCATGGCAGTTGATGGCTTTTATCAATGCAATGGAAATCGTCCTGCAAGTAGCACTGCAAGGTGCCATGCGCATGGAGTGGAGCTTAGTAAGTTACCCATTGCCATCGGTTGTTGTGGCTTATGTCTGTAAACCCCCCACCCACTTGTGCCAGTTGATGGTATTTGACAGCAAATGATAGAGCATCGTGCAAGTAGCACCACAAGGTGTCATACACATGGGGCGAAGCACAGTAGATGTCCATTGCCATCGGTTATTGTAGGCAACATCACAAGGCGATATCGCTCGTGAAGGCTGATGGCTTTTTGCAATGGAACAACAACACATAGTGCAAGTAGCGCCGAAAGGTGTCGTGCGCATGGGGCAAAGCTCAATAAATTGCCGATTGTCATTGATTATTCTAGGTTGTGATCGACATTGCTTCTACCCTATATTCATGCTTTGCGGGGCGTGTTGTGGCTTTACAACATTGGCATTGACAACAACCCATTGATGTGCATCGCGTGTTGGGGCTATTGTTGGCTTGTATCGGCGAGGCAAGTGTACGTGTGGCACATGAGTGGTGTTCGGCTTGTGTGACTAGGTTGGATCCTTGGCCATGGCCATGTCGTAGGGGCTATCTACGAGTCTGGTTTTTTTGGGGGGGGGGGGGGGAAGGTGACCAAATCTCAATCTTTTGATACGCTCGTAGAATAGTGTCTCCTTGATTGTAGTAGGCAGTGTGAGTCTTTGGCGTGCTTCGGCATCTGTGCGCTTCAGACGCTAACCTGTGCGCTCCCTAATTGACCTATCTTGAAACACTGACCAAAGAGTCTAATATGTGTGCGAGTTAGCCAGCGAGTAAACCCGTAAGGAATAAGGAAGCCGATTAGTGGGATCTCCCTAAGATGTGCACTACCGACCGACAACTGACGGGTCAAGACATTGTCATGGCATGGGTCAGGATGTGTCAGGACGTCGCAGAATGTGGCCATAGGACGTGTCAGGACATCACAGGACATTACAGGACGTGGGCATGATTGGGACGTGCCAAGACATGGCCATAACACGTTTTATGACGTGGGACGTTGCAGGACATGCCAGGGCGTGTCCATGGCACAGGTCAGGATGTGTCAGGATATTGCAGGACGTGGCCACAAGACATCGCAAGACATGGTAGGATGTAGGCATGGCATGGGTCAGGACGTGTAAGGACATGGCCATGGCACATTTCAGGATGTGTCAGGACGTTGCAAGACATACTAGGGCGTGGCCATACCACGGGTCTGGACGTGTCAGGACGTTGCAGGACGTGTCCAAGGCATGTCAGGACATCGCAGGGCGTGACCATAGCACGAGTCAGGACATGGCCATGGGACGTGTCAGGACATTGCAGGACTTGCCCGGGCGTGTCTATGGTACGAGCCAGTATGTGTCAAGATGTTGGAGGACGTGGCCACAAGACGTGTCAGGACGTCACAGGACATGGAAGGACATGGTCATGTCACGGGTTAGGACGTGTTAGGACATGGCCATGGCACATTTCAGGACGTGTCAGGACGTCGCAGGACATGGCTGAGCATGGCCACGGCACGTGATAGGACGTGGCAGGACGTTGCAGGATATGGCCATAGGACTTGTCAAGACATGGCAGGGCGTGGGCATGGCACAAGTCAAGACGTGTCAGGACATGACCATTGCACATGTTAGGATGTCACAAAACATGGCAGGGCATGGCCATGGCACGGGTCAGGATTTCCCAGGACGTGGCCACAGGATGTGTGAAGATGTGGAAGGACAAGGGTATGGAATAGGTCAGGACATATCACGACATTGCGTGAAGTGTCAAGACGTCACAGGACTTGGCAGTACGTGGGCACAACACGGGTCAGGATGTGTCAGGACATAGCCATGGCACAATTTCGAACATGTCAGGACGTTGCAGGACATGGTAAGGCATGGCCATGGCATGGGTCAGGACGTGGCCATACGAGGTGTCAGGATATGGCAGGATGTGGGCATGGCATAGATTAAGATGTGTCAGGAGATGGCCATGGGACATTTCAAGATGTGTCAGGATGTCACACGACATGGCAGGGCGTTGCCATGACACAATTCAAGACATTGCAGGACATCGCATGACATGGCAGGAGAAGGGCTTGGCACGGGTAAAGACGTGTCAGGATAAGGCCATGACACGTGTTAGGACGTGTTAGTACGTCGCATGATATGGCAGGGTGTGGCCATGGCACGGTTGAGGATGTGTCAGGATGTCGCACGATGTGGCTACATGACGTGTAAAGAGGTCGCAGGACATGGCAGGACGAGGGAATGGCACATGTCAGGACGTTTCAAAACATGGCCATGGCATGGGTCAGGACGTGTCAGAACATCACAAGACATCGTATGATATGGCCATAGGACGTGTCAGGACGTGGCAGGATGTGGGCATATCATGGGTTTGGACGTGTCAGGATATAGCCAAGGAAATTGTCAGGACGTGTCAGCACGTCACACGAGATGGCAGGACACATGGCTATGGCACGTGTCAGGATGCCGCAGGACATGGTAGAGCATGGCTATGGCATAGTTCAAGACGTGTTAGTATGTCGCAGGACATCGTTGGATGTGGTAACTGGATGTGTTAGGACGTTGCAAGACATGGTAAGACGTGGGCATTGCACAGGTCAGGACAAGTGAGGACATAGCCATGCACTCTTTAGGATGCCATATGACATGTCAAGACATGGCACAGCATAGCCATGGCACAGGTCAGGACGTGTCAGGACATGGCCACATGTGTCAAGTCGTCGCATTTCCTTGTTATGACATGGGTCAGGATGTCGTAGGACGTGGCCATAAGACGTTTCAGGATGTCATAGGACATGGCAGGATGTGGGTATGTCATGGGTTAGGATATGTCTTGACATGGTCATGACACGTTTCAGGATGTGTCAGGACATGCTAGGGTATGGCCTTGGCACAAGTTAGGACGTATCAGGATGTTGCAGGACGTGGCCATTGGACATGTCAGGAAATCGCAGGACAAGGAAGGACGTGGGCATGTCACGGGCCAGGACGTGTATGGACATGCCCATGGCATGTTTTAGGGCGTGTCAGGATGTCATGCCATGGCACAAGTCAGGACGTCGCAGGACGTGGCCACATGATGTGGCAGGAAGTGTAGGAAATGGCAGGAAAAGGGCATGGCCCGTGTCATGACATGGCCATGGCACATGTTAGGACGTGTTAGGACGTCGCAGGGCATGGCAGGGTGTAGCCTTGGCATGGGTGAGGATGTGTCAGGACATCGCAGGACATGTCTAGAGGTTGCAGGACATGGCAAGACAAGGGAATGGCACGGGTCAGGACGTGTCAATAGATAGACATGGCACAAATCAGGACGAGTAAGGACGTCGTAGGATGTGGCCACAAGACGTGTCAATACATTGCAAGACGTTGGCATGGCATGGGTCAGGACGTGTCAGGACATGGCCTAGGCAATTGTTAGGATGTGTCAGGTGATGAGTGGTGATTTCACCACTCATTTAACTTCTTTTCCTTAGCTTTTGTGTCGTCTTATGTATGCAATGAGATTGTTTACAGTGGTTATTGTGAGATTTTCAGGTACGTGATGCTATCAGGTGTGTTGAAGGAAATTTGGGTGTTTTTGACTGGAATTTAAAGGAAAAATGACTGCTGGGCAAAGTACTCTACGCGATCGCGGAAACCATCACGCGATCGCAGAAGACAAGGCAGCAATACTACGCGATCGCAGAAGTTCTCACGCGATCACAGAAGGAAAACACATAAATCTATGCGATCGCAGGAGCGGATCACGCGATCACAGAAGACACATACCTAAAGCTACGCGATCGCAGTAATGGTTCACGTGATCGCGGAGAGTAGACCAATGCTCTACGCGATCGCGAGCCAAAACACGCGATCGCGATGTGTTGCATCTGGGCCAGTTCAGGGCAAGTCCGGCATTTCACATATTTTTCACCCCAAATCATTTTTATACTCGTCCAAACAGACAATATGATCATCTTTGGCATCTTGAACATATTTTTGGCTTAGAGAGAACAAGTTTGAAGGCTAGGGTTTTGTACACACACTTGGGTCTTGAAGATTAAAGCTTGTGGTTAAGGATTTCTTACCCATTTATGTTTATTTCTTCATTTCCTTGCTTTGTATTGTATATCTAAGTGTGTAGTATTTATTTCCAACACTTGAATCTTGTTTATGGGAATATTCATATTTAAAGTGTGGATTAAATACCTTGTTGTGCTTATATATTGAATGATTTTTCTATATTTATGAATTGAGTTATTGTTACTTTAATTATTCTTGTTCTTTAATGTTCCCAAAGAGATTAACTAACTATAGGACTCGCTCATTTACTTTGAATTAATTTTGGGAAAGATAATTCGGAGTTGGGATAGATTAATTAACAAGAACTTGAGGCGTTAACCCTCACTTTATAGATTCAACCTAGGGATAGGATTGACTACTTGTAGCCTATCGGGTGTGCTTAATCTTCTAATTGTGATTAGGGATAATTCAATTAGGAAGTCTTGTTAGTCTTTGGAAGAAGCTAATTAAGAACTATTATCCGTGGCTAATTAAAATAAACTCACTCATATTTGTAAAATCCTGAAATACATTGGATCGTTACTTGAGTGTAATTCCCGATGCATTCATACTTGTAGCCATTGATCATTTTAATTTGCTTTCTAGGTTAGTTTACATTTTTGCATTTAGATATAATCATTTTCCAAAACCCAAAATCTCAAGTGTTTGGCTTAGCGCGACTAGCAATAATTTTCTTGCATTCCTAATCGCCTACATATTGTTCTTTGTGGGATTCGACCCCGACTCATAGTTGGGTAAATATATTGCATACGACCGTGCCTATTGCTTTTTAGCTGTAGAAATGGACGTTATCAAAAATGGCGTCGTTGCCGGGGAACAATTTGGCGTAATTTAGGTTGTTTGAGAAGTAAGCGAAAGTGCTTTGGTCCAAACTTGTGAATATTTGTGTAATTATTTTTCTTTCCTTGGGTCTATTTTTCTTGTTTAGTTCTTGCTTATATTCTTAATTTTGAAAAATGGCATCATATAACAAAAATGGGTCGGATGGTAGTTGTTCATATTTTGATGATCCTTGTCCTTATTGTGGAGGACCGCACTCGTGGCAAAATTGTTTAAATTCTCCCGGGGGTGGATTGTGCGCACAATTCCAAACCCATGAGTGGAGTATTTGTGATAAGTGTGGTTTCCAAAATGGTCATTGGGATGATTGTGCTTATTTGTTAATCCCTTCCCCAAGCCCCCACTATGATGATTCTACTCGTTTTTGCAAGAATTATAGGTCTATGGAATTGGAAGAAGTGGAGCATGGCCAAAGTGGGGAGTTCAAACTCATGTTTGAGTGTCTACTTGAAGAAGGAAACAAGGAGCAAAATGCCTTGGAACATCTCTTGGAGACTAGTCTCCAAAATGATTTTGAACTCCAAGGATTGCACTTACAAATGGATGAACATCCGCCAAGCAACTCAATAAGTGTTGTTGATGCCGGCAAAAACATGGAATTGGAGTCAACCGGTGTAAATTCTAATGTGGTTGTTGTTGACTCTAATCCGGGGGAAAAAGAGAATGTCAACATAGAAGAATTGCAAAGTGTGGGCTTAAAGTCACATTCTAAACATTTTTCAACCTTGGAATTGTGTGGTGACACGGGAGTTGAACCACATGAATCAATGAAGGAATGATTTTTGATAACGTCCATTTCTACCTCTAAAAAGTAATAGGCACGGTCGTATGCAATATATTTACCCAACTATGAGTTGGGGTCGAATCCCACAGAGAACAATATGTAGGCGATTAGGAATGCAAGAAAATTATCGCTAGTCGCGCTAAGCCAAACACTTGAGTGGAGTATTTGTGATAAGTTTGGTTTCCAAAATGGTCATTGGGATGATTGTGCTTATTTGTTAATCCCTTCCCCAAGCCCCCACTATGATGATTCTACTCGTTTTGGCAAGAATTATAGGGCTATGGAATTGGAAGAAGTGGAGCATGGCCAAAGTGGGGAGTTCAAACTCATGTTTGAGTGTCTACTTGAAGAAGGAAACAAGGAGCAAAGTGCATTGGAACATCTCTTGGAGACTAGTCTCCAAAATGATTTGGAACTCCAAGGATTGCACTTACAAATGGATGAACATCCGCCAAGCAACTCAATAAGTGTTGTTGATGCCGGCAAAAACATGGAATTGGAGTCAACCGGTGTAAATTCTAATGTGGTTGTTGTTGACTCTAATCCGGGGGAAAAAGAGAATGTCAACATAGAAGAATTGCAAAGTGTGGGCTTAAAGTCACATTCTAAACATTTTTCAACCTTGGAATTGTGTGGTGACACGGGAGTTGAACCACATGAATCAATGAAGGAATGCGAGGAGGAACAACTTTGGCCATACATTTTACAGTTTGAGGAGGCAAGAAAACAAAACGACATTCCTCACTTGAAAGCCAAGAAGTGCAAAATGAAAAGTTTAAGCATTGGCTCGAACATCCAATTACCACCCCCATCGCTCGTGGTCATAAGCTTGATTCCAAGCTAGGGGCTTAATTCATATCATCCAAGTGGCGAGAAAAGTGGTAATATTGTTTGCGTCGTGCCACGACGTTAAATGAGGTGCTTGGTGGGTGGCAACCCATCGGTCCTTGAACATTGAAATATTTTATTAGATATTGAAGCATGAATTAGTTGTGTAGCCTTGAACTTGGGTGGATATGTATTTTGTTAGTAGTAAATAATTGTTAGTTATTATCTTTCTTGTTGATTATATTTTTTAGTAGCTTCTTCAATTTTTGTACCTTTGTAGTAGTTGTTAATTTCCTTGGGTTTTCTTCATGCTACGGTTCTTTCCCAAGGAACAATTTAGTGAACCGAGTGACTTTTCCCGATGAGAGATAGTGTGACAACCTTCTTAAGGGAATTAGTCTTATTTTGTTAGGATGAGGCTTTTGGATTATTTGATACGAATAAAATTAGCCTCTTGTATGTAAATTATGAATTAAGAATACCCCTCCAAAAATGACTATTAAAGTGTAAAAAAAAACAAGTAAGTTGCATGGTGTAAAACAATTTTGGTGATAAATTTTTGGCTCTTTTAGTGACTCTTTGCTCACTAGTTTGATAGAATTGATCCGTCTTCATTAATTCATGTGCCATGTGTGTTAGCGAGTGTTGAAATAAATCTTGTGTTTACTTCCATCATCTAGAACTTGCCTGGTTAGTTTTTCAATGTGAATGATAGTACATTTGGTTGGAGGAATGATCTTAGGCATTCTTTACTTTAATTTTAAAATCTTTTTAGCCTTTCAAGCCTACCGTTGCATAAATAATGTCACTAGTACCCATTTTGAGCCTTTAAACCTTCTTTGGCCAACTCATTACAAACCTTTCCCTTTTTGTATAATAATTCCCTCTCTTGAACCCGTCCCTCTTTGAACATTGAGAATGAGGCTAAAAGCCTAAGTTGGGGGTGGTGTCAAAATGGAAATTGGGAAGGTTGTGCATTGAGTATCCACATGCCTCAAAGTATTGGTATTAAAGTATTCGAGCTCCAAATGTTAAAAAAAAAAAAAAGTTAGTCTTTACATATATGTGTAAATATGTGCATTGTGGAGCTTTGAATAAAATTTGGGAGAGGTATGTCAAGTGGTTCTATATTGGGAACTAGATTCCAATGAGGCTATGTGAGTTAAAGAGAGTCAAAACACAAAAGAATGAAACTTGTGAGTAGTGTTCAAGGAGGATGAAGTTACTTGCACCCAAAATCTTTATCCAGCCTTCCCTAAACCTAAATTACAAGCTTAAAAAGTCCTTATGGGACCTCCAACTAAGCATTCTTGAATACGCATTGAATTAAAATAAGGGCAAGCTTATGGTATGATGTGTCGTAACACTTGAAGCTTCTTTGTGAGAGCGAGTGTTTTCGAAAACTTTGTCCTTTGTGTTGTGTCGTAAATATATTGTTCTTTGTTGGGACTTTCTTTCTTGTGATGGCGCATGAATTAGAGAAGACCGGTGAAATTGTTATAGTGAAGTAGTGCCCTTGAGTCACTCATTGAGGCTTATTTCTGTCACTTGATTGTTTTGGAACTCCCTTGCACATTGTTGAAGTTGTTTTTTTAGAAGGGAGTTACTTGAAAAAGATATACATACTTGAGCCTAATTGTTAGTACCAACCAAATCCATAAGTAGGGTGTTTAAATGAGAGAATGTGATATGTACATAATAGCAATGCCACTTGTATTTTAAATGGTGAATCCTCATTGAAGTTTTGATTTTGATATGCTTGAGGACAAGCAAACGCTTTAAGTTGGGGGTTTTGATGAGTGGTGATTTCACCACTCATTTTAGCTTATTTTCCTTAGCTTTTGTGTCGTCTTATGTATGCAATGAGATTGTTTACAGTGGTTATTGTGGGATTTTCAGGTACGTGATACTATGAGGTGTGTTGAAGGAAATTTGGGTGTTTTTGACTGGAATTTAAAGGAAAAATGACTGTTGGGCAAAGTACTCTACGCGATCGCGGAAACCATCACGCGATCACAGAAGACAAGGCAGCAATACTACGCGATCGCAGAAGTTCTCACGCGATCGCATAAGGAAAACACATAAAGCTATGCAATCGTAGGAGCGGATCACGCGATCGCAGAAGACACATACCTAAAGCTACGCGATCGCAGTAATGGTTCACGTGATCGCGGAGAGTTAGACCACTGCTCTACGCGATCGCGAGCCAAAACACACGATCGCGATGTGTTGCATCTGGGCCAGTTCTGGGCAATTCCGGCATTTCACATATTTTTCACCCCAAATCATTTTTATACTCGTCCAAACAGACATTATGATCATCTTTGGCATCTTGAACATATTTTTGGCTTAGAGAGAACAAGTTTGAAGGCTAGGGTTTTGTACACATACTTGGGTATTGAAGGTTAAAGCTTGTGGTTAAGGATTTCTTACCCATTTATGTTTATTTCTTCATTTCCTTGCTTTGTATTGTATATCTAAGTGTGTAGTATTTATTTCCAACACTTGAATCTTGTTTATGGGAATATTCATATTTAAAGTGTGGATTAAATACCTTGTTGTGCTTATATATTGAATGATTTTTGTATATTTATGAATTGAGTTATTGTTACTTTAATTATTCTTGTTCTTTAATGTTTCCAAAGAGATTAGCTAACTCTAGGACTTGCCCATTTACTTTGAATTAGTTTTGGGAAAGATAATTCGGAGTTGGGATAGATTAATTAACAAGAACTTGAGGCGTTAACCCTCACTTTATATATTCAACCTAGGGATAGGATTGACTACTTGTAGCCTATCGGGTGTGCTTAATCTTCTAATTGTGATTAGGGATAATTCAATTAGAAAGTCTTGTTAGTCTTTGGAAGAAGCTAATTAAGAACTATTACCCGTGGCTAATTAACATAAACTCACTCATATTTGTAAAATCGTGAAATACATTGGATCGTTACTTGAGTGTAATTCCCGATGCATTCATACTTGTAGCCATTGATCATTTTAATTTGCTTTCTAGGTTAGTTTACATTTTTGCATTTAGATATAATCATTTTCCAAAACCCAAAATCTCAAGTGTTTGGCTTAGCGCGACTAGCGATAATTTTCTTGCATTCCTAATTTATGTCTTTCAAAACCAACTCATTTATTTCAAAATCCTCATTCGAGGACGAATGATCTTAAGGGGGGGAGGATGTAAGGCCCCGTGAAAATTTTGTGCATAAAAACTAGTAGCTGTGGTGTCATGGTCCGAATAATGTGTTAGGAACGCGTAGAAGTTCGGACCCTTGGTAGTGATTTAAGTTTCAAAAATGTAGAGAATTAATTTTTCCGAAAAATGTCAAATATGCGGTCAAGAATGCGACCGCAAACCTGACATGCGGACCGCATTCTTGCCGCAAATCGTTCCAGTGAGTTTCCCAAAAATCGTGTCAAAAGTGCGGTCGATATGCGATCGCATGTCAAATCTGCGGTGCACTTTGCGACCGCAGAATCAACATGCGGACCGCATTCTGGCCGGATTTCTTAACAGAACCTGTGTAAAATTTGGGGCAATTCTGCGGTCACTATGCGGACCGCATGTTGATTCTGCGGTCGCATAGTGCACCGCATAATTGACCCCGGCCCAGATTTTTGTAACATTTTGACCCGATCTCTTCTTTAATATAACACACTTCTTCTTCATTTTATCATATCATCTTACCAAAAATTAGAGAGAGAAGAGAGGGTTTTTAGAAAGAGAAATCTTTCATCTTCAAAGATTGTTCCAATCATCTTAGTTCAAAGGATTCTAGGGCAAAGATTCAACTTCCCCAATCTTTTCAAGGTAAAAACCCTAACTATTTTCTTTGATTTTCAGTTTTAAATTGGGTAAAGAGAGGTTTGCATATAATATCTTTTGAAAATAGAATTTTTACACTCATGCATGATTATTGAACTTGATTTCTAGTAAAAAGAAGTGAGTAGAAGTAAGAGTCTTCAAGAACAAGGTTGGCAAGAGTAGGATATCTTGGGTAAGCATAAAGTAGGAAGGAAAATCATCACCAGGTATGTATGGCTAATTTTGATTCTTGTAAAATCGCCCAAATGTGTGCGAATTGTTTTGGCATGTGTCAAATTGAGAAATTTTACGTAATTCTTTGATTTCCTTGTTGAGCATTTGATTGATGTTGAACTACGTGTGGTGTGGTATGAAATATGAATTGAAAGATAAGAAGGTAATCGAGATTGGTAAAGAATTGGGAACAACCATTGTGATGGCATATTTGGCTTATTGTGGAAGGAATTTGAAACACCTTAATTGTGGTAAATTGTTGAACATGATTATGTGGGAATTTTCGATTTTGGAATACTTGTAACTTGGTTTTGATATTGGCTTGAGAAGAAATTGAGAACATGAACCAATGTGTAAGTTGCTTATTTGAACTTGTTGAAATTGTGTGTAGTACCTTATCTCCTGTTTGAAATTGTTGTGTTTTCAACTGTAAGGCGGGGTCGTGTTGCGCGCCGCAACGTGGGGAAATAAGGTGTGGGTTGGGGTGATAAGGGTGGCCGAGGTAATAAGGGTGGTCAGGGGCAATAAGGATGGAAAGCGATCGAAATCGCTATTGAAAATTGATACAAAAATCAATAATGTGAAATTGTGGAAGGAGACAGCAGGAGAGTTTGCAACCTGTGGGGCACTAATTGCCCCTTTGTTTGACTACTTGTGCTTTACGTGATTGATTGGTTATTGTTAAATTGGTTGATCGTAGAAAACGCTTTGTGTGAGAATTATTTGAAATGAGGAAAATGTGGAAATATGGTTGGCTGGCTTAATTAATTGTTGATGTAATTTAATGGCTTGAGTTTACTTGGGACAAAGTGTAAGGCCCCGTAAAATTTTTGTGCATAAAACCCAGTAGATGTGGTGTCATGGTCCGAATGATGTGTTAGGAATGCGTAGAATTCTTCGCGGCGAGCTTGCTCGCCGCGGTTCGGACCCTTGGTAGTGATTTAAGTTTCAAAAATGTAGAGAAATAATTTTTCCGAAAAAGTGTCAAATATGCGGTCAAGAATGCGACCGCAGAATCAACATGCGGACCGCATTCTGACCGCAAATCGTTCCAGAGAGTTTCCCAAAAATCGTGTCAAATGTGCGGTCGATATGCGATCGCATGTCAAATCTGCGGTGCATTTTGCGACCGCGGATCAAACATGCGGACCGCATTCTGGCCGCATTCCTTAACAGAACCTTGTAAAATTTGGGGCAATTCTGCGGTCACTATGCGGACCGCATGTTGATTCTGCGGTCGCATAGTGACCGCATATTCGACCCCGGCCCAGATTTTGTGACATTTTGACCCGATCTCTTCTTTAATATAACACACTTCTTCTTCATTTTATCATATTATCTTACCAAAAATTAGAGAGAGAAGAGAGGGTTTTTAGAGAGAGAAGTTCTTCATCTTCAAGGATTGTTTCAACTACTTAATTCCAAGGGATTCTAGGGCAAGGATTCAACTTCCCCAATATTTTCAAGGTAAAAACCCTAACTATTTTCTTTGATTTTCAGTTTTAAATTGGGTAAAGAGAGGTTTGCATATAATAGCTTTTGAAAATAGAATTTTTACACTCATGCATGATTATTAAACTTGATTTCTAGTAAAAAGAAGTGAGTAGAAGTAAGAGTCTTCAAGAACAAGGTTGGCAAGAGTAGGATATCTTGGGTAAGCATAAAGTAGGAGGAAAAAGCATCACCAGGTATGTATGGCTAATTTTGATTCTTGTGAAATCGCCTGTATGTGTGAAGTTTGTTTGTTCGTGTTAAATTGACAAATTGTGTGAAATTCTTGATGTTGTTGTTGGATATTTAAAGTTGTTGTTGAGCTATGAGTAATGTAAAATGAGAGTTTAATTTGGCAAAAGAATTGTGAATAATGACTATGATGGCCTATATGGCACCTTGTGGAAAACAAACGAAACACTTGAGAATTGGTTTATTGTGGAAAGAGATGAAACACTTGAATTGTGGAAATATTGTAACATGGTTGTGATATTGCATTGAGAATAAATTGAGAACATGAACCAATGTGTAAGTTGCTTATTTGAACTTGTTGAAATTGTGCGTAGTACCTTATCTTGTTGTTTGAAATTGTTGTGTTTTCAACTGTAAGGCGGGGTCGTGTTGCGCGCCGCAACGTGGTGAAATAAGGTTTGGGTTGGGGTGATAAGGGTGGCCGAGGTAATAAGGGTGGTCAGGGGCAATAAGGATGGAAAGCGATCGAAATCGCTATTGAAAATTGATACATAAATCAATAATGTGAAATTGTGAAAGGAGACAACAGGAGAGTTTGCAACCTGTGGGGCACTGATTGCCCCTTTGTTTGACTACTTGTGCTTTACGTGATTGATTGGTTATTGTTAAATTGGTTGATTGTAGAAAGTGCTTTGTGTGAGAATTATTTGAAATGAGGAAAATGTGGAAACATGGTTGGCCGGCTTAATTAATTGTTGATGTAATTTAATGGCTTGAGTTTACTTGGGACAAAGTTTGTCCATACATACCAGTACAATTCAAGTGTACTGACGTCCCTTTTGCCGGGGGCGCTACATTCGTGTCATGATTGTAGGTGGATCAGTAGCGGGCACTTCAGCTCATCGGCAGTAGTATCTTTCATCCTCCACTGCCCGTTTTTGGTGAGCCCCTTTCTTCCTCGGGGCCTTGTGTGGTTCATGCCACTCGATTTAGATTTCATTTTGGTTTTGTAAGGTATAGCCGGAGCCTTGTTACCGGCAAGTATTGTATTTCCCTTTTTGTATCCTAGAGGCTCTGTAGACATGTAAACTGTGGGACTCCAGTATTATGTAGATATTATGTTATGTCGGGCGTTGTAAAAATTACAAACTTGTTAATGAATCACTCGTATGGTTTTATTTGTTTAATGTGAAATCAATTATGATTAGTAATATATTTGGTTAATGAGAAACAATCAACACAGGGGTAACGCGTGGGAATGAAAGGCACCCAGGTCCGCTTGACTGATGTAATTCAATGGCTTGAGTTTATTTGGGACAAAGTTTGTCCATACATACCAGTACAATTCAAGTGTACCGACGTCCCTTTTTCCGGGGACGCTACATTCATGTTATGATTGTAGGTGGTTCATTAGCGGGCACTTCATCGCATCGGCAGTAGTATCCTTCTCCTTCCACTGCCCATTTTGGTGAGCCCCTTTCTTCCTCGGGGCCTTGTGTGGTTCATGCCACTCGGTTTAGATTTCATTTTGGTTCTGTAAGGTATAGCCGGAGCCTTGTTACCGGCAAGTATTGTATTTCCCTTTTTGTATCCTAGAGGCTCCATAGACATGTAAACTGTGGGATTGTGGCCTATGTATATGTATGGGGCGTTGTAAATATAAAATATGAACTTGTTAGTGAATCAATCGCATGGTTATGTTTATGCATTATGAAATCAGTCATTATTGGTAAAATATTTGGTTAATGAGAAACAATCAACACAGGGGTAACGCGTGGGAATGAAAGGCACCTAGGTCCGCTTGATTGGGGCAACCCGGTCAGGCGCCGGTCATGTTCCTCGATTTGGGGCGTGACACTACTAGGTATCAGAGCCTAAGGTTTTAAAGTGTCCTAGGATGTCTCGGAGCCGTGTCTAGTAGTGCCCTTCTTATAGGTGTGTTGTCGACCACATCATATAAGTAGGGGGCTACACGGGCATTAAGGAATTTACCTACTTCTTTGATAATCTATATCGTGCGGTAAAGTGCAATATGGAGATATCCTGTGTCTAATTCGTGCCTTGTTCCCAAATTTTCAGAATATGGCACCTAAGAAGAAGGCTAGACTCGGCCTTAGGGCTAATGCCGACCCAAGTGCAGCTGTTAATCATGTACCCGATGCCGTGGGAGAGAATGACCCACCAGTCCCGAATTTGCCTGACCCATCTGTTCAAAACCCAAGTGTCCCTATCCCAGCTGCGGCAGAGGATGCCACCATTCCTCCTGCCAGTATTCCTGACTCAGATACAGTTCCCGCTTCGGGCTCTGGTATCTCTAATGAGGATCTGAGGGGAGCCATTCATATGTTAACACAGCTAGTGGCCGCCCAGGCCCAGAGATCCCATGATGCCCCTGCATCCTCCAGCGGACAGGGAGATTCCTTTGGCTCCAGAGTCCACCAGTTCTTGCGATTGGCCCCTCCAGAATTTTCAAGTACCGATCCAGAGGCTGACCCACGGGAATTCCTTGATGAGATATACAAGACCCTTAGAGTGATGAAGGCTACAGATATAGAGGGGGTAGAGTTGGCCTCTTACAGGCTGAAGGGAGCGGCACGTTCATGGTTCGAAATGTGGGAGGATTCCCGTGAGGAAGGGAGCCCTCCGGCCAGATGGGATGAGTTCGTGGATGCATTTATGGACCACTTCTTACCTGCTGAGGCAATGGCAGCCCGTGCCACTGAGTTCGAGGTTCTCAAACAGGGCGGTATGAGTGTTTGGGAGTATCACATGGAGTTCGTAAGGTTGTCCAAGTACGCTCCTCATTTAGTGTCGACCATGGATGCCCGGGTTCGACGGTTTGTTCAGGGCCTTAGCCCTTCGGTAGTGAATGAGGCCGCCACAGCAACTTTGCACTCAGATACGAACTATGGGAGGATTGTGGGGTTTGCTCAGGCCACAGAGGCCAGGAAATTGAAGATTCATGCAGAAAGAGAAAGTAGCAGTAGGGCCCAGTCAATGGGTCATTCGGGGAGATCACTTCCAGGGAGATGGGGGCCATCCCAGTCATATGCTCGGTCCTCCGTGAGTGCACCGCCATCCGTGCACGGTCATCGGCGAGGCGGTTACTCGAGACTCGGTTCGGACAGCGAGGAGGTCTCGTCGGTCCGGTCGTCCCGGGGTGAGATCCCAGCAGCAGGGGAGGCCTACATGCCCCAAGTGTGGGAGATTTCATACAGAGACTTGCTACCTTGACCTTCCAGTGTGCTTCGGGTGCGGGGTGAGAGGTCACATTCAGCGGGACTGCCGTGCACCCCGTCAGGGTATAGGTAGGGGATCTGCTCAATCATCCGGTTCTTCAGCTGCTACATCATTAGCGCGTACTCCAGCAGCAGCAGGGCGTGGTGCAGCTAGGGGTGGAGCTTAGGGTAGGGGTGGACCTAGCCGATTCTATGCATTGAGTGACCGCCAGAATGCCGAGGCTTCTCGAGATGTTGTTACAGGTATCCTGTCTGTTCAAACTATTGATTGCTATGCCCTTATTGATCCAGGGTCCTCCTTGTCTTATGTTACTCCATTCATTGCTTCAAGCTTTGGGATAGAACCCGAACAGCTTCATGAGCCGTTCTTTGTGTCGACTCCAATCGGTGATTCTATTACAGCCTCACGAGTCTATAGGAATTGTGTTGTTACAGTGGGTGGTCGTGATACCACAGCCGATCTTATTGAGCTTGGGATGGTAGATTTTGATGTAATTATGGGGATGGATTGGCTCTATTCGTGCTTTGCCAAACTCGACTGTCGAACGAGAGTTATGAGGCTCGAGTTCCCTAACGAGCCAGTTATTGAATGGAGAGAAAATGGTGTAGTGCCACGGGGTAGGTTTATTTCCTACCTTAAGGCTTCGAAGATGATTAAGAAAGGGTGTATCTATCACCTGGTTCGGGTAACGGACACTACCTCAGATGTGCCTACCCTCGAGTCCGTGCCAATTGTGAATGAATTTCCTGAAGTGTTTCCAGATGAGCTTCCAGGCATCCCGCCGGATAGGGAGATTGATTTCGGGATCGATGTAATGCCGGATACTCAGCCAATATCCATTCCACCATACAGAATGGCGCCAGCAGAGTTAAGGGAGTTAAAGGAGCAGCTGAGGGATTTATTAGAGAAAGGGTTCATACGACCGAGTGTGTCGCCATGGGGTGCTCCGGTTCTCTTTGTCAGAAAGAAGGATGGGTCACTTCGAATATGTATTGATTATCGGCAGCTTAACAAAGTCACCATTAAGAATAAATATCCATTGCCTCGAGTGGATGATCCGTTTGACCAATTGCAGGGAGCGAGGTTCTTCTCAAAGATTGATTTACGGTCCGGGTACCACCAGTTGAAAATCAGGGAGCAGGATATTCCTAAAACCGCCTTCAGAACTCGTTATGGTCACTTTGAGTTTTTGGTTATGTCTTTTGGGCTAACCAACGCCCCAGCAGAGCTTTCATGGACCTTATGAATCGGGTTTTCAAGCCATTCCTAGATTCCTTTGTGATTGTATTCATTGACGATATTCTCATCTACTCTCGGGGCAGGGAAGATCATGCCGTTCACCTCAGAGCAGCATTGCAGACCCTTCTTCAGCATCAATTGTATGCCAAGTTCTCAAAATGTGAGTTTTGGTTGGAGTCCGTAGCTTTTCTAGGGCATGTTATTTCCAGTGAGGGAATTATGGTGGATCCTCGGAAGATTGCGGCAGTGAAAGATTGGCCTAGACCCACGACCCCGACAGAGATTCGCAGCTTTTTGGGTCTGGCAGGTTACTATCGGAGGTTTGTAGAGGGATTCTCAACCCTCGCCTCCCCATTGACTAAATTGACGCAGAAAGCAGTTAAGTTCCAGTGGTCCGAAGCATGTGAGAAAAGTTTCCAAGAACTGAAGTCAAGATTGACCTCGGCACCAGTATTGGCCTTGCCAGAAGGCACAGAGGGATTTGTGGTTTATTGTGATGCCTCCAGGGTTGGTTTGGGATGTGTATTGATGCAGCACGGAAAAGTCATATCTTACGCTTCCAAGCAACTCAAGAACCATGAGAAGAATTATCCGACGCATGATTTGGAACTTGCAGCTGTTGTGTTTGCCTTGAAAATATGGCGACACTATCTTTATGGGGTACATGTAGATGTGTTTTCAGACCACAAGAGCCTCCAGTATTTGTTCAAGCAGAAAGAGCTGAATCTGAGACAACGGCGGTGGTTAGAACTACTCAAGGACTATGATATGGACATATTGTACCATCCAGGGAAGGCAAATGTGGTAGCCGACGCTCTTAGTCGAAAATCCATGGGTAGTTTGGCTCATTTGGGTGTGGATCAGAGACCCCTGGCTCGAGAGGTTTACCAATTAGCCAGCTTGGGGGTTCGTATTTCGGCGTCAGACGAGGGGGATATCTTGGTGCATAATGGAGTAGAATCATCATTGGTCGCGGAAATCAAGGAAAAACAGTTCATGGATCCAGCATTGGTTCGAGTAAAGGAAGTAGTCATAAATAACAAGACCTCAGCATTTGTACTCAGCAGCGAAGATGGTGTATTGCGGTGTCAAGATAGACTATGTGTTCCGGATGTGGACGAGCTTCGGGAAAGAGTGATGGCAGAGGCTCATACTTCCGGGTATTCTGTGCACCCTGGTTCAACGAAAATGTATCACGATCTCAAGGAGATTTATTGGTGGAACGGTATGAAAAGGGATGTGGCAGGCTTTGTAGCTAAATGTCCGAACCGTCAACAAGTGAAGGCCGAGCATCAACGGCCCGGTGGATTAACTCAGCTTATAGAAATACCAAGGTGGAAATGGGAGATGATCAATATGGATTTCGTGGTAGGGTTACCTCGCACTCAGCATAAGTTCGATTCGGTATGGGTGATAGTAGATCGACTCACCAAATCAGCTCACTTCCTGCCTGTCAAGTCCACTGATACTGCGGAGCAATATGCAAGATTGTACATCAAAGAGATAGTAAGGCTTCATGGCACTCCGCTTTCTATCATCTCAGATCGCGGGGCTCAGTTCACCGCTAACTTTTGGAAGAAGTTTCAGCAAGGTTTGGGAACTCAGGTGAATCTCAGCACAGCTTTCCATCCACAGACCGATGGACAGGCCGAGCGGACCATTCAGACGCTCGAAGATATGTTGCGGGCTTGTGTCTTAGATTTTAAAGGTAATTGGGATGAACACTTGCCACTGATAGAATTTGCTTACAATAACAGCTATCATGCTAGCATTCAAATGGCCCCGTTTGAGGCATTGTACGGGAGACGATGTAGATCGCCAATCGGGTGGTTTGAGGTAGGTGAAGCGGAATTGCTAGGGCCAGATATGGTGTACGAAGCTATGGAAAAGGTCAAAGTTATTCAGGAGAGAATAAAAACAGCACAGAGTCGTCAAAAGTCCTATGCAGACGTTCGTCGAAGGGATTTGGAGTTTCAAGTCGATGATTGGTTGTTCTTGAGGGTATCTCCTATGAAGGGAGTCATGCGATTCGGAAAGAAAGGGAAATTGAGTCCTAGGTATGTCGGGCCATATCGGATCGTTCAAAGGATTGGTCAAGTTGCTTATAGGCTAGAGTTGCCTCCTGATATGTCATCAGTGCATCCAGTATTCCATGTGTCCATGTTGAAGAAAGTGATTGGAGATCCATCCACCATCATGCCAGTCGAAGCTATAGAGGTTAATGAAGATTTGTCATATGAAGAAGTTCCAGTTGCCATTCTTGATAGGCAAGTCCGTAAGTTGAGAAATAAGGAAGTTGCCTCTGTTAAAGTATTGTGGCGAAGTCAACAAGTTGAGGAGGCCACATGGGAAGCGGAAAAAGAGATGAAGGAAAAGTACCCCCATTTGTTCGATCAAGCCTAGAAGAAATTAGGTGACCCTCCTACTCCTAGTAACTCTGTCATCTTGCCTATGTTGTTTCCCTCTTAGTATTAGTAAAGTCTCCTTCATTTTGTAATGAGTTAAATGTGTTGTTACCTTGGGTCACTCGAACCGTTCTTGACAAATGAAAGCCTTATGAAGATTTACGTGTTTAATAAACAACTAATAGTAAGTGTAGATTGGTAATGGTTTGTTAAGTGTACATGGTGTGTTAAAATGGTTAGATAAGGTAAGAATTCATTGAAGTGACTAGTTTATGTGCAATTGTAACAATGTGATAGAATATGTGCATTCGTTGAGGTAAGAAAGTGTATACCAGTTGTGAAAAGTGTTGTAGTTGTATATTGTTGTTTGGTAATGTGTTTCGGGGGCCCTCTGACAGGTGGATATGTCCATAATACAAAGGAAACTCCGGCGAAATTTTTCTAAAATATAAGAGTTAGTCAAAATTTTGATGGTTGCATATCATGTCTTTCAAAACCAACTCATTTATTTCAAAATCCTCATTCGAGGACGAATGATCTTAAGGGGGGAGGATGTAAGGCCCCGTAAAAATTTTGTGCATAAAAACTAGTAGCTGTGGTGTCATGGTCCGAATAATGTGTTAGGAACGCGTAGAATTCTTCGCGGCGAGCTTGCTCGCCGCGGTTCGGACCCTTGGTAGTGATTTAAGTTTCAAAAATGTAGAGATTTAATACAAAAATCAATAATGTGAAATTGTGGAAGGAGACAGCAGGAGAGTTTGCAACCTGTGGGGCACTGATTGCCCCTTTGTTTGACTACTTGTGCTTTACGTGATTGATTGGTTATTGTTAAATTTGTTGATCGTAGAAAGTGCTTTGTGTGAGAATTATTTGAAATGAGGAAAATGTGGAAATATGGTTGGCTGGCTTAATTAATTGTTGATGTAATTTAATGGCTTGAGTTTACTTGGGACAAAGTTTGTCCATACATACCAATACAATTCAAGTGTACTGACGTCCCTTTTGCCGGGGGCGCTACATTCGTGTCATGATTGTAGGTGGATCGGTAGCAGGCACTTCAGCTCATCGGCAGTAGTATCCTTCTCCTTCCACTGCCCGTTTTGGTGAGCCCCTTTCTTCCTCGGGGCCTTGTGTGGTTCATGCCACTCGGTTTAGATTTCATTTTGGTTTTGTAAGGTATAGCCGGAGCCTTGTTACCGGCAAGTATTGTATTTCCCTTTTTGTATCCTAGAGGCTCCATAGACATGTAAACTGTGGGATTGTGGCCTATGTATATGTATGGGGCGTTGTAAATATAAAATATGAACTTGTTAGTGAATCAATCGCATGGTTATGTTTATGCATTATGAAATCAGTCATTATTGGTAAAATATTTGGTTAATGAGAAACAATCAACACAGGGGTAACGCGTGGGAATGAAAGGCACCCAGGTCCGCTTGACTGGGGCAACCCGGTCAGGCGCCGGTCATGTCCTCGATTTGCGGCGTGACAAGGACGTGTCAGGACGTTTCCACAGGACGTATCAGGACATGGCATGATGCGGGCATGGCAGGGATCAGGACGTGTCAGGACATGGCCGTGGCAGGTTTTAGTATGTGTCAGGATGTCACAAAACATGACAGGACGTGTCTATGGAACTGATGAGGATGTGTTAAGACATTGGAGGACGTGGCCATAGGACGTGTAAGGACGTCGCAGGATATGGCTAGACGTGGGCAAGGCATGGATCAGGACGTGTCAGGACATGGCCATGACAAATTTCTGGACATGTCAGGACATCACATGACCTGGAAGGGTGTGGCCACGGGACATGTCAAGACGTGTAAGGACATTGTAGGACTTGGCCACATGACATGTTAGGACGTCGCATGGCACGGTTCAGGACGTGTCACGACATGGCCATGGCACGTGTTAGGACATGTGAGGACTTGGGCATGGCACGGGTCAGGACGTGTTAGGACATGGCCATGGAAAGTGTTAGGACATGTTAGGACATGGCAGGGCGTGGCCAAGGCACGAGTCAGGACATCACAGGACATGGCAGGACATGGGCATGGAACATGTTAGGACGTGTCAAGACGAGGCCGTGGCACGGGTCAGGACATCGCAGGACATGGCCACAGGACGTGTTAGGACATCGCAGAAAATGGCAGGACGTGTTAGTACATGTCCATGGCACATTTCAGGACGTGTCAAGACGTCGCAAGACATCCCAGGGCGTGGCCATGGTACGGGTCATGATGTCTCTGTACGTTGCAGAACGTAGAAATAGGACGTGTCAGGACATGGCAGGACGTGGGAATGGAACGGTTTAAGACGTGTCAGCACATCGCAGGACATGCCAGGGCATGTCTATAGCATGGGACACGACGTGTCATGATGTTGTAGGACGTGTCCAGACATTATAGAATATGGCAGGCGTAGGCATGGTACAGTTCAGGCCGTGTCAGGACATGGCCATGGCACATTTCAGGACGTGTCAGGGCGTCGTAGGACATGGCAGGGAAAGGCCATGGCACGGGTCAGGATATTGCAGGACTCAGTCACAGGATGTGTCAGGACATGACAGGATGCAGGCATGACACGGGTCAGGGTGTGTCAGGACAAGGCCATGGCATATTTTACGACGTGTCAGGATGTCGTAGGATATGGAAGGGCGCGGCCATGGCACGGGTCAGGACGCGCATGACGTGGCTACACGATGTGTTGGGACGTTGCAGGACATGGTAGGTCAATGTCTTGGCATGTGTCAGGACGTGTTAGGACATGGCGATGGATGGTGTCAGGACATCGCAGAACATGGTAAGGCATGGGCATTGCATGGGTCACGATGTGTCAGGATGTCGTAGGACGTGTCAGGAGATGGCAAGACGTTGGCATGGAATGGGTCAGTATATGTGAAGGCATGGCCATGGCACGGGTTAGGACTCGCAGGACGTGGCTGTTACATCCCATATTTTCATATAAAAATATGCCATAAATAAATAATGAGAGCCCGGAAGTGAGATGTCATGCTCGATGTTGCATTAGGGTGATGTTACGCTTTTCATTATTAAGTTAGGACAATTTCGCACCCTCAAGTATTGTACGGCAAAATTTTATTTACAGTTAATCGGTGTAAGAATTGGGGATTAGATCATCTTGATGTTAACGTACTTACGTTATTTATAGCAAGCAATAGATAAGTGTTATGAAGAATAAGAGCATAAAAAAATTAAAGAAAACGAGCATTGTTAAAAGTGGCTAATTTGGAATAAAAATACGGGTCGAGCGATAATACCCAATAATTATAAATTAGTACTATGCAAGTTACCATATGATCAAGGTAGTATAATATATACAAAGTATATATGACGTATTTTTATAAATAAATAAAATTTATGGTAATTTTTAAATTATGCGTGTAATTGGTTAACTACCGGGTACTGAGACGTTACCTAATTACCTAATAAGTGGATAGAGATTAAACTTATCCACCCCATTCCCATGTGGCAGCCTCTAACCATGCCATTAATGACTCATTACTCAATAAAATAGGTGCCCTTTTATTCCCACGTTTGCTTTAGATTGTTGTCAGCACAATCTCACGTTAAGCCAAAAACAGGACATTAGCCATATATCAACTTGATGAACCCTTTAGGAGGAGAAAATAAAAGAAACGTACCAGCAATTAATCTTTCTACAAACCAGTAATAACATAGCAAGGTTATAACGTGATTTACCCTCTAGGACTCACAGCGAAGTATAACCCCTCCATTCCTTTTTGTCGTTGATTTAGTGGTAGTGCAAGATAGTACAAGCTGAATCAAGGATTGTTGCAAGTTGAATTGAAGTAAGTCTTACTCCTTTTTTGGTGTAGTTGGAGTTGGACTCATGGTATAATCAAGGAATTAACTTTTATTTTGTGGAACTGAAAGGAGGGACTGGTATATGCTGCTAATAATGTTGTATTTGGGCTGAATTGTAGTTGCTCCAAGTTAATTTTGTTGATTGTTATTGTTGGTTGTCGTTGTGAACCTGGGAATTGAATAGCAACAGGGGAAATGCTGCTTGAATTATTATAACACAAAATAAAAGTTATATAGTTCTAAGAGTCAACTTGTTGAGAACCGAGTTGGATAAAATATTGATGCAGTCCTAATTGTGGCGACCGCACTAGATTCAATTGATGAAGGTTCGTCAACTTACAAAGCCAAACAGTTTGTGGTCAAGTATGTTGAGGCATTTCCTTCTTTCTTTTGGCATGATCTAATATGAAATGAATATGCTATTTCATAATGAATCTACTCCTAGCAAATAGGGTTGTCCATGTTGTTCTTTCCATACAAAGTTATTCTAAGAAAGTATGTATGATCCATAAGTCCTAGTGAAGTTCATATTGTATGCCCATAATGTTCTTACGTCACTCAGAAAGGTTTAGAACGTGATTCCATGAGTCGAGCATGCATTATATATATGTATCTATTTTACTTTACTGAGCCGCACTGTAGTCGGCCTGGTACGACACCTATTGTGCAACCGCTGATCAGTTGGGTTTACCGAGCTCCACGTGGACGTGTACGTTTTTACCGAGTCCTCTTTTAGGCTGGGTACGATATGATGATGATGATGCCCCTAGAGGAAAATGTTTTTAAAGTTATATGTATATATATGTATTATGCATTTCATGTCAGTAGCCCCCAGAGGCACTCAGATGTTGCAGGTTGTATCTCTTCTATCTCTCTTTGCATTACTATTTTTGTTTATGCTTTCTTGCCTTACATACTTGGTACATTATTCGTACTGACGCCCATTTTGCCTGGGGATGCTGCATTTCATGCCCGCAAGTCCTGATAGATAGGTCGAGAGCCCTCTAAGTAGGCTATCAACTCAGCGGAAGATGTTGGTGCGCTCCATTTGCTTCGGAGTTGCTCGTCTAGTTAGTATTATTTAGACGTGTATTGTATGGTATGGCGAGACTCTGTCCCGACCATTATGGCATTTATGTACTTTTAGAGGCTTGTAGACAAATGTGAGCTGTATGGATACTTGTATGGCCTTGTCGGCATATGTTTTGAGTTTAACTTACAGGTCTGTATGTCATATATATAAGTTTGCATATCATGTTGGGTCCTTATATGTTGAGTATCCCCTTATGTTTTATTGATGTTATGTCATGACGGGGTTTTTGGCTTATTTACTCATAATAGTATAATATGAAAGATATGTTACATTGGTACTCTGTTAAGTAAGGAACCGGGTGCTCGTCGGTGCCCATCGGTTGGGTCTTGACAAAAGTGGTATCAAAGCAGTTCTTTCCTAGGGACGTCTATAAGCCGTGTCTAGTAGAGTCTTGTTTATGAGTGTGTTGTGCACCACACTTATAAGCAGGAGTCTAAATGGCATTTAGGATTGTTACTCTTTCTTATTACTCTAGATCGTGTGGTAGAGCTCTCTTATAAAAATTAAAATTCGGATTTTTTGTTGTTATTCATAATAAGACGATACATACATCCGGAAAGAAGAATAGGAAAGAGATATAGTTGTGGAAGAGCCGAACCAGAGGAATTGGATTTTGCATAATGCCTACAATAAATAAATATGAGATCTCCGGTGGATCATGGGTGTACTGAAAGGTGTAAGCCTCTTGATAAGGAGTCTTAAGGCAAGAATTCTTATCCACCTTTATGGTGAAAGACAATGAGAGATTAAAAAGATAAATACAAGTTTCAACAAGCTAAAGAAGCAAGATGAAGAAGGGTACAAGGCGCCTAGTTAATGAAGGTTAACAACATTTATAATTAAGGTAGAGGACATAAGCTTTTTGTGTTATATTCAATAGTAACATAGGTATAATGAATTGGTCGCACCCATTCCAGATATGCCCTATGGGGGTTAATAGTAGTATAAGAAGAAAGGATGGATGATTGTTTGTGTCAGTTGAATTTCTAAAGGATATTGCAAATCTGCTAATAGATCTCCTTGTGAGACATATGGTATGTTTTAAATAGTGTAGCCAGATATGAGAACAACAAAAACATGCACCATATGCCTTGAAGGGATACATATTACCTTAGTGTGGCTCGCATTCAAGTAAAGCGAGAACGTTAAACAACCTGAAGAGTCGCTGGTTGGAGCAAAGGGAAGCTAAAGGCAAAAGAATGTCTTGTTCGAGTTTTCATAATAAAGTAATCGACATAAATGTTAGTAAGAAAATAAGAAGAGAGTTAATGAAGCATTATAAGTAAGAGGTGATACATGAATAACAACAGTAGATAACAAAATGGCAATATAATAGAGTTTATAGTTAAGTGAAAGGAAATACAAGGGGTGACAAGCCTTGAGACAACAAAAGAGTATAAGCCATAATGTTATATCCTCATTTTGAGAAATAAGTTCGTGACTCCAACGCGACTAACTGATGGGAGAGTTAATCCCCAGAGTTACAGAAATCATTACAGAGTAGTAAACAAGATAAGCTAAATATAAATTAGGGACTGAATGATTGGAAATTTCTTGGCATCATGGGAATTTTAGATTTTTTTCCATTGGTAATAGAATGGACCACAGAAGAAGATTCATAATGAATTTAGAGAGTAGTAATTCAGGGAGATGCTTCGTTGGAACAAGCAATACGAGCAAAGTTAAGTTTAAGAGACTGTATGTGCAAGTTACGCTAAGTGTCACCCTCGCGAGTAAGGGAATTTGTCATCCTTGGTACAAAAGAATTGCCGCAAGGCAAGTAAGTATCATTGATGTTGAGAAATAACGCCAAAGATGAAGAGGTAAAACATCTATAGATAGATTCTCGTGGCTTCAACTTTTACCACGCCCCTAAAGGGGGGAATATGGAGTGATGTGGCATTAAGTCAAAATTAGATGGTTCTAGGAACTATGGAATGATAAAGTGAGAATGCGATAAATGAATGAGGAATGAGTTGTCACTTACCCAAATCTTATAGATACGCTATGATTCAAGAAAATTTTGCAAGCACGACGTCAAGGAGAGGAAGTAAAGGTTCCGGCCCGAGCTGTTATTAATAAATAAGGAGCCAATGCGAGGCGTAACTTAAAACAAAGTAAATAACCTAAAAAACAAAGTAAATAACCTAAGAAAGATTACGAGAAATATTGATATGAGAATGGGCCAACGAGTAGTTAGTAATTGGTCATGAATATCTCAGTTATGGCGAAATAGGAGGTTACAGACGAGTCAGCAGATCGTGTAAGATAAACATGAAGAACCTAACATAGAGAATACAGCCTCGAAAAATATCATTTTGAGATATATTCAAAAAAAAGTCAAGGTAGTTAAATGTACCATATAAATGTTATGGGGATAAAAGAAAGCGTCATTGAGGAGGCAGTCAAAATATCAGTTCAGAAGCAACTATATAAGCACAAGGGCATGGAAGTAAGCAACTACATATGATTATAGGCAAGTAAAGACATCAGAAAAGGTCCATAATAAGCTTACAACTTTACGAGAGTCAAGGGTTCTCCCTAAGTACTACAACAAAAGACTAGCTAAAGAGTAAAGAAAGAAGGCTCCATCCTAAGCACGACGACTTAAAGATGAAATAGTCATGTAACAACAATCTCGCAATAACATTGTAAGCATTGCAAAGGAAAGTGGCACATACCGTGGCTAATAAACGAGAAGTAAGAGTTAAAGTAATATTCATGATCATATGAGTTGTATAAAAACTCTTGCAAGTATGGTAACTAAGATAAGCTAAGTATGGACGCAACGAGGGGGCAAAGAGAGCAGGAAAAGTAATAGATTACGTTGAAAGAAATCTAAGATGGAATGAAAGAATTAGTCAACCAATGATCCAAAGCTAGTATGTTATGGATGCACTCAAGGTTTTAGAGCATCATCCAAGCAGCATATTTGTTGACAATCATACAGTTGTAGAAATCTCCGGTATAAGTTAAAAGAAAGAATTGAGCCCAAGGCATAGACAAAGGATTGAACTGTTACAGGATTGTATCATGGATATTCCATAACACCAGTGAAAGGCTAAGGTAATAACTGATACCGTGAGCCACATATAGAAAGATAGCTTAAGCCTATGTAAAGGCTAATCAGAAGGAAAAGGAAACTAAAGAATTACATCACCCAAGTAAATTCGAGTCTAATTATTGGACCGAAAAAAAAATTAATTATAAATGTTCTGCTCGAGAACATGACAGGATCACTCTTAATATTAGATGTTCAAGAGAAATAATACAACAACCATAATATATAATAGCTCTACAAGGAAGCCAGTTAGAAGAAATATCAGCCTCATAAGGAGTCAGTATGAAGCTCCCACCAGATTATGGGTACACCAGAGGTGCAAGTTTTAAAATAGAGCTTCAAGTAATTGATGGGAATTATAATTACATAGAAGTGAAGATATGAAATAAATAGAAGATACGATGCAAGATTTTAAGGTATTAAGGTAAAGGTGAACAATGTACAAGATAATCAAATGTAGAGAATTGTGAATAGTCCTTACTTTAAATACAAGGCTAGAAGCGCGGGGATTCAATATCCAAGAATAATAGCAACATCGTCAGTGGCATATCTTCCTATAGAATATGGTTATTAAAGTATAGTATCACCACTAAGTGGATCAAAAATTGCTTTGAATATTCCTTGATGTAACATAAGACCTAGTGGCAAAGTAGTACGTAAGAAATTTGAAGTTATCAATGAAAGATTGTACATCAACATTGATGTGGATCAACAATGGATGGATAAAGTATGAGATGGGATTAGGCGGTCATTCTTAAGGTGAACAGTGGTGGGGAGACATTAAAGGACTTAGATTTATACTTATAGTATAAACAACTAAAGCAACCTGGAGTTCGGTAGTATGACCTATCGAGATACAGTAAAGTCGTACAGATAAATAAATGGGTCTATGAAACAACATAAAGCAATATTTGTAAGTTCAACAAAGTATCTAGCAAAGAACTTTAGTATACTCACAGAGTCCCAAAGGGACATATTATCAAGCTCTACATATGAAACCTAGATATTGGGCACACTTAGAAGGTCAAAATCGTGCAAGCTGCATGATGGGAGGTAACAATAGTTACGAGATTGGAAAGATCCCGACTACCAGTTGTGGTGTGAGAGGACACCTAAGGGGGAAATGCCATAGACTTTAGACTTATTCACAGAACATTTGCCTAGATGGAAAGACGACTACTAAAGTACTCGCAAGAGCTATGAGATATGAGAACAATAAGCGCGTTAGTCAATATTCGAGGACAAATGTTCCAAAGGGGGGAATGATGTTACATCCCATATTACTCATACAACAATATTCCATAAATAATTAATGAGAGCCTGGAAGTGAGATGTCACGCTTGGTGTTACATTAGGGTGATGTTACGCTTTTCATTATTAAGTTAAGACGATTTTGCACCCTCAACTATTGTACGGTAAAATTTTATTTTCAGTTAACCGGTGTAAGAATCGAGGATTAGATCATATTGATGTTAACGTACATACGTTATTTATTGCAAGCAATAAATAAGTGTTATGAAGAATAAGAGGGTAAACAAATTAAACAAAACGAGCTTTGTCAAAAGTGGCTAATTTGGAATAAAAATACGGGTCGAGCGATAATACCCGATAATTATAAATTAGTACTATGCAAGTTACCATATGATCACGGTAGTACAATATATATAAAGTACACATGAAGTATGTTTATAAATAAATAAAATTTATGGTAATTTTTAAATTATGTGTCTAATTGGTTAACTACCGGGTAATGAGACGTTACCTAATTACCTAATAAGTGGATAGAGATTAAACTTATCCAACCCATTCCCACGTGGTAGCCTCTCACCTTGCCAGTAATGACTCATTACTTAATAAAATAGGTGCACTTTTATTCTCACGTTTGCTTTAGATTGTTGTCAGCACGATCTCACGTTAAACCAAAAACAGGACATTAGCCATATCTCAACTTGATGAACCCTTTTGGAGGAGAAAATAAAAGAAACGTACCAGAAATTAATCTTTCTACAAAATAGTAATAACATAGAAAGGTTATAACGTGATTTACCCTCTAGGACTCATAGCGAAGTATAACCCCTCCATTCCTTTTTGTCGTTGATTTAGTGGTAGTGCAAGATAGTACAAGCTGAATCAAGGACTGTTGCAAGTTGAATTGAAGTAAGTCTTACTCCTTTTTTGGTGAAGTTGGAGTTGGACTCATGCTATAATTAAGGAATTAACTTTTATTATTCGGAACTGAAAAGAGGGATTGGTATATGCTGCTAATAATGTTGTATTTGGGCTGAATTGGAGTTGCTCCAAGTTAATTTTGTTGATTGTTATTGTTGGTTGTCGTTGTGAACGTGTGAATTTAATAGCAACAGGGGAAATGCTGCTTGAATTATTATAACACAAAATAAAAGTTATATACTTCTAAGATTTAACTGGTTGAGAATCGAGTTGGATAAAATATTGATGCAGTCCTAATTGTGCCGACCGCACAAGATACCATTGATGAAGGTTCGTCAACTTACAAAACCAAAAAGTTTGTGGTCAGGTATGTTAAGGCATTTCCTTCTTTCTTTTGGCATGATCTAATATGAAACGAATATGATATTTCATAGTGAATCTACTCCTAGAAACTAAGGTTGTCCATGTTGTTCTTTCCATACAAAGTTATTCTAAGAAAGTATGTATGATCCATAAGTCCTAGTGAAGTTCATATTGTATGTCCATAATGATCTTACGTCACGCAGAAAGGTTTAGAACGTGGTTCCATGAGTCGAACATGCAATATATATATGTATCTATTTTACTCTACCAAGTCGCGCTATAGTAGGCCTGGAACGACATCTATTGTGCAACCACTGATCAGTTGGGTTTACCGAGCTCCATGTGGACGGGTACATTTTTATTGAGTCCTCTTTGAGGCCGGGTACGATATGATGATAATGATTCCCCCAAAGGCAAATATTTTTAAATGTATATGTATATATATGTATTATGCATTTCATGTCAGTAGCCCCCAGAGGCATTCAGATGTTCCAAGTTGTATCTCTTCTATCTCTCTTTACATTACTGTTCTTGTTTATGCTTTCTTGCGTTACATACTCGGTACATTATTCGTACTGATGTCCCTTTTGCCTGGGGACGCTATGTTTCATGCCCGCAGGTCCTGATAGATAGGTTGAGAGCCCTCCAAGTAGGCCATCAACTCAGCGGAAGATGTTGGTGCACTCCATTTGCTTCGGAGTTGCTCGTCTGGTTAGTATTATTTAGACATGTATTGTATGGTATGGCGGGACTCTGTTCCAACCTTTATGGAATTTATGTACTCTTAGAGGCTTGTAGAAAGATGTCAGGTGTATGGATTCTTGTATGGCCTTGTCGGCCTATGTTTTGAGTTTTGTAGGCCTTACAGGCCCGTATGTCATATATATAAGTTTGCATATCATGTTGGGTCCTTATATGTTGAGTATCCCCTTATGTTTTATTCATGTTATCTCATGACGGGGTTTTTGACTTATTTACTCATAATAGTATAATATGAATGATACGTTACATTGGTACTCGGTTAAGTAAGGTACCGGGTGCCCGTCGCGGCCCATCGGTTGGGTTGTGACAGTGGCCACAGGATGTGTCAGGACGTCGCAGGATATGGTAGGACGTGGGCATTTCACGGGTAAGGACGTGTTAGGATCTGTCCATGGCATATTTCAGGACGTAGCATGACGTCGCAGGACATGCCTTGGCGTGGCCATGGCACGGGTCAGGACGTGGCCATAAGATGTGGCCCGAGGACGTGTCAGGACATGGCAGGACATGGATATGGCACATGTCAGGATGTGTCAGGACGTGTTAGGAGATGGCATGTTTCAGGACGTCTCACGATGTCGCAGGATATGGCAGGGCATAGCCATGGCACAGGTCAGGATGTCAAAAGATATGGCCACAAGATGTGTCAACACATCGTACGACATGGTAGGACAAGGGTGTGGCACGGGTCAGAACGTGGGTATGTCACGGGTTAGGATATGTCATGACATGGTCATGGCACATTTCAAGGTTTGTCAGGACATGCCACGGCATGGCCATGACACGAGTTAGGACGTGTCAGGATGTTGCAGGATGTGGCCACCAGACATGTCAATAAATCGCTGGACAAGGAAGGACGTGGGCATGTCATGGGTCAGGACGTGTATGGACATGGCCATGGCAGGTTTTAGGACGTGTCAGGATGTCACAGGACATGACCTGGTGTGGCCATGGCACAGGTCAGGACGTCCCAGAACGTGGCCACAGGATGTGGCAGGAAGTGCAGGAAATGGCTGGAAAAGGACATGGCCCATGTCAGGACATGGCCATGGCACGTGTCAGGACATGTTAGGACGTCGCGGGGCATGGCATGGTGTAGCCATAGCGTGGGTGAGGATGTGTCAGGATGTCACAGGACCTGTCTGCATGACATGTCAAGAGGTTGCAGGACATGGCAATACGATGACATGGCATGGGTCAGGACGTGTCAAGAGATGGTCATGACACAAATCAGGACGTGTAAGGACATCGTAGGATGTGGCCATAAGACGTGTCAGGACATTGAAAGACATCGGCTTGGCATGGGTCAGGATTTTTCAGGACATAGCCTGGGCAATTGTTAGGACGTGTCAGGACGTCGCATGGGATGGTAGGACGTGGGCATGGCAAAGGTTAGGATGTGTCAGGACATGGCCATGGCACGTGTCAGGATGTATCAGGACGCCGCAGGACATGGTAAAGCATGGCCATGGCATGGGTCAGGACGTGTTAGGATGTTAGAAGAGATAGTTGGATTTGGCCACTAGACGTGTCACGACGTCGCGAGATAATGCTGGACGTGGGCGTGGAACAGGTCATGACATGTGAGGACATAGCAATGCACTCTTTAGTGTGCCACATGATGTGACAGGACATGGCAGGACATGTCATGGCATGTCCTTGGCATGGGTCAGGATGTGTCAAAACGTGTCATGACGTTTCAAGTCGTCGCAGGTCATGGTTATTACACGTGTCTGGACATCGCAGGACATGGCTACATGACGTGTCAGGACGTTGCATGATATGGCAGGATGTGGGTGTGTCACGGGTTAAGACGTGTCAGGATGTTGCAAGACATGCCAGAGCATGGCTGTGGCACGGGTTAGGACATGCCAGGATGTTACAAGACATGTCTGGACATCACAAGACATGGCAGGACGCGAGCATGGCCTGGGTCACGACGTGTCATGATATGTCCATGGAACATATAAGGACGTTTCGGGATAACGCAGGACATGACATGGCGTGGCCATGGCACGGGTCAGGATGTTAGAGGACGTGGCCACATTATGTGTCAGAAAGTGTAGGAAATAGCAGGACAAGAGCATGGCACGGGTCAGGACATGTCAGAACATGGCCATGGCACATGTTAGCATGTGTTAGGATGTCGCACAACATGGTAAGGCGTGGCCATGGTACAGGTCAGGAAGTGTCAAGATGTCGCAAGACGTTAGAGGATATGGCTACACGACGTGTCTAGACGTCGCAGGACATGGAAGGATGTGGGCATGGAATGGTTCCGGACGTGTCAAGACATGGCTAAGTCATGGGTCAGGACGTGTCAGGATATTGTAGGTTGTCACCACAAGATGAGTCAGGACATCGCAAAATGTGGGCATGGCACGGGTCAGGACGTGTCAGCACATTGGCATATGTCAGGTCATGTCAGGACATTGTAGTACATTCCAGAGCGTGGCCAAGGCACGAGTCAGGACGTCACAGGAAATGGCAAGTCAAGGGCATGGAACATGTTAGGAAGTGTCAAGACAAGGCCATGGCACGAGTTAGTGCATCGCAGGACATGGCCAAAGGACGTGTTAGGACGTCGCAGGAAATGGCAGGACGTGGGCACGTCATGGGTTAGGACGTGTTAGGACATGTCCATGGCACATTTCAAGACGTGTCAGGATGTCGCAAGACATGACAGGATGTGGCCATGGTATGGGTCAGGATGTCTCTGTACGTTGCAGAACGTAGCCATAGGATGTGTCAGGACATGGCAGGACGTGTGCATGGAATGGGTTAGGACATGTCAGGACGTCGCAGGACATGCAAAGGCATGTATATAGCATGGGACATGACGTGTCAGAACATGGCAAAGGCACATGTTAGGATGTGTCAGGACGTCGTAGAACATGGTAGGGTGTTGCCATGGTACAGGTCAGGAAGTGTTAGAACGTTACAGGACATCGCTGGACGTGGCTACATGACGTGTCTAGACGTCGCAGGACATGGAATGATGTGGGCATGGAATGGGTCCGGACGTGTCAAGACATGGCCAAGTCATGGGTCAGGACGTGTCTTGATATTGTGGGATGTCACCACAAGACGTGTCAGGACATCACAGGATGTGGGTATGGCATGGGTCAGGACGTGTCAGCACATTGGCGTGTGTCAGGACATGTGAGGACATTGTAGGACATGCTAGGACGTGGCCGTAGCACAGGTCAGGACGTGTTAGGACATGGCCATGGCAATTGTCAGGATGTGTTAAGACGTCACAGGACATGGAAGGGTGTGGTCATGGCACGTTGCAGGAAATGGCAGGACGTGGGCACGTCATGCGTCAGGACGTGTTAGGATATGTCCATGGCACATTTCAGGACATGTTAGGACGTCGCAAGACATGCCAGGGCGTGGCGATGGTACGGGTCAGGATGTCTCAATACGTTGCAGAACGTAGCCATAGGACGTGTGAAGACATGGCAGGACGTGGGCATGGAATGGGTTAGGACATGTGATTACATCGCAAGACATGCCAAGGCATATCTATACCATGGGACACAACGTGTCATGATGTTGTAGGACGTGTCCATAAGACGTGTCAAGACATCGCAGAATATGGCAGGCGTAGGCATGGTACAGTTCAGGACGTGTCAGGACATGGCCATGGCACATTTCAGGACGTGTCAGCGCATCGTAGGACATGGCAAGGCAAGGCCATGACACGGGTCAGGATATCGCAGGACTCAGTCACAGGATGTGTTAGGACATGATAGGACGTGGGCATGACACGAGTCAGGGAGTGTAAGGACAAGGTTGTGGCACGTTTTAGGACGTGTCAGGATGTCGTAGGACATGGAAAGGCGCGGCTGTGGCACGGGTCAGGACGTGCAGGATGTGGCTACAGGATGTGTTTGGACGTTGCAGGACATGGTAGGTCAATGGCTTGGCATGTGTCAGGACGTGTCAGGACATGGCCATGGCATGTGTCACGACATCGCAGAACATGGTATGGCATGGGCATTGCACGGGTTAGGATGTGTAAGGATGTCGTTGGACATGTCAGGACATCGCAGGACATGGCAAGACGTTAGAATGGCATGGGTCAGGATATGTCAATACATGGCCATGGCACGGGTTAGGTCTCACAGGACGTGGCCACAGGACATGTCAGGACATCGCAGGACATGGCAGGACGCGATCATTTCATGGGTAAGGACGTGTTAGGATATGGCCATGGCATATTTTAGGAAGTATCATGACGTCGCAGGACATGCCTTGGCGTGGCCAAGGCACGGATCAGGACATGTCAGGACGTGGCCATAAGATGTGGCCAGAGGATGTGTCAGGACATGGCAGGACATAGATATGGCACGTGTCAGGATGTGTCAAGACATGTTAGGACACGGCATGTTTCAAGACGTCTCACGATGTCGCAGGACATGGTAGGGCATAGCCATGGCACAGGTCAAGATGTCACAAGACATAGCCACAGTATGTGTCAAGACATCGCAGGACATGGTAGGACAAGGGTGTGGCACGGGTCAGGACGTATTAGGACATGATCATGCCACGTGTTAAAATGTGTTAAGACATCACTGGACATGGCAGGTTGTGGCCAAGGCACAGGTTAGGATGTGTCAAGACGTTATAGGACGTGTAAGGACGTCGCTGGATATGGCAGGACATCGGCATGTCATGGGTCAAGATGTGTCAGTACGTGGCCATGGAACGTGTCAAAATATGTCAGGACGTCGTATGACATGGCAGGTCATGGCCATGTCACGGGTTAGGATGTGTCAGGATGTAACAGGACGTGGCCACATGACGTGTTAGGACGTAGTAGAATATTGCAGGACATGGGATGTCATGGGTAAGGATGTGTCAGGACATGACCATGGCACGTTTCAGGATGTGTCAGGACGTCGCAGGACATGACAGGTTGTATCCATGGAATGATTCAAGACGTATTAGGATATTGTAGGACGTGGCCACAGGACGTATCAGGACGTCGCGGGACATGGCGGGACGTGGACATGTCACAGGTCAGGATGTGTCAGGACATGATTGTGGCATGTTTCAAGACTTGTTAGGACGTTGCAGCATATGGCAGGGCGTGGCCATGGCAATGGTCAGGAAGTGTCAGGACGTCGCAGTACGTGGCCATAGGATGTGTCAAGACATGGCAGGACGATTGCATGGCATGGGTCAGGACGTGTCAGGACATGGACATGGCATGTTTCAGAATGTGTTACGATGTCACAGGACATGGTAGGGCATGGTAAAGGCACGGGTTAGGACGTGTCAGATTTCGCCGGACATTGCTACAGGACATATCAAATGTTGCAGGACATGTTAGTACGTGGGCATGGCACGGGTCAGGACGTGACAAGACATGACCATATCATGGGTCAGGATGCTGTAAGATGTAGCCATAGGACGTGTCAGAACATGGCAGGACGTGTCAGAACATGTCAGAACATGGCAGGACGTGGGCACAGATCTGGACGTGTCAAGACATGGCCATAGCACGGGGGTCAGGACGTTGTAGAATGTAGCCATAGGATGTGTCAGAATAAGGCATGATGTGGGCATGGCACGAGTTAGGATGTGTCAGCACATGGCCATGGCATGCATCAGGATGCGTCAGGACATCGTAGGACATGGCGAGGCATTGCAGGGCATGGCCATGGTACGGGTCAGGATGTCACAAGACGTGGCCACACGATGTGTCAAGACATGGCAGGACGTGGGTGTGGCACGGGTCAGGAAATGTCAGGACATGGCCATGGCATGTTTTATGACATGTCAGGACGTTGCAGGACATAGTAGGGGGTAGCAGTGGCACGGTCCATGATGTGTCAAGACATTGTAGCACTTGGCCACAAGACGTGTTAGGACGTCACATGACATGGTAGGACGTGGGAATGGCACGGGTCAAGACAAGTCAAGACATGGCCATGGCACGTTTCAGAACATGTTACGAATTCGTAGGACATGGTAGGGCCTAGCCATGGCACGGGTCAAGACGTCGCAAGACATGGCAGAGCATGGCCATGGCACGGGTCAGGACGTATTAGGACAATGTAGGACGTGGCCACAACACTTGTTAGGACATTGCATGGCACGGGTCAGGACGTGTCAGGACATGGCCATGGCACATGTTAGGATGTGGGCATTGCATGGGTCAGGACATGTCAGGATATGGCCATGGTACGTGTTAGAATGTGTTAGGACATGGCAGGGTATGGCTAAGGCACGAGTCAGGACATCGCGGGATATGGCAGGACGTGGGATGGAACGGGTTAGGACGTGTGAAGACATGGCCATGGCACGGGTCAGGATGTTGCAGGACATAACCAAAGGACATGTAAGGATGTTGTAGGACATGGCAGGACATGGGCATGTAACGGGTCAGGACGTGTTAGGACATGGCTATGTCATGTTTCATAATGTGTCAGGACGTCGCCAGACATGCCAGTGTGTGTCTCTGGAACGGGTCAGGATGTGTCAGGATGTTGCAGGACGTGGCCATAGGATGTGTCATGACATCGCAGGACATGGCAGGATGTAGCCATGGCACATTTCAGGACGTCACAGGACATGGCAGGGAGAGGCTATGGCACGGGTCAGGACATTGCAGGATGCAGCCACAGGATGTGTCAGTACATGGCTGGACATGGCATGGCATAGGTTAGGACGTGTCAGGACATGGCGATGACACATTTTGGGACGTGTCAGGATGTCGCAGGACATGGCAGGGCATGACCATGGCACAGGTCAAGACATCATAAGATGTGGGAATAGGATGTGTCAGGATTTTGCTGGACATGGAAGTACAAGGGCTTGGCATCGGTCATGGCGTGTCAGGATATGGCAATAGAATGTGTCAGGACATGGTAGGACATCGCAGAACATGGCAGGGCATGTCAGGATGTCGTAGGACGTGTTATGATATCGCATGACATGGAAAGACGTGGGCATGACATGGTTGCGAGGTGTCAAGACATGGCCATGGCACGGGTTATAACATGTCAGGACGTCGCATGACATGGCAAAGTGACGTGTTAGGACGTCACATGACATGGCAGAACGTGGACATGTCACGGGTAAGGACATGTTAGGACATGTCCATGGCACATTTCAAGATGTATCAGGATGTTGCAGGACATGCTAGGGCATGGCCATGGCACGGGTCAGGACATGTCAGGATGTTGCAGCACGTAGCCATAGGACGTGGCCACATGACATGTCAGGATATGGAAGGACATAGGCAAGGCACGTGTCTGGATGTCTCAGGGCATGGCATGGGTCAGGACGTGTTAGGACATGACCATGGCACTTGTCAGGATGTGTTAGGGCATCGCATGACATGGCAAGACATGGCCATGGCAGGTTAAGGATGTGTAAGGACGTCGCAGGACGTGTTAGGATGTTGCAAGACATGGAAAGACGTGGGCATGGCACTTGTCAGGACGTGTCAACACATGGCAATGGCACGGGTCAGGATGTCGTAGGACGTGGCCACAAGAGGTATCAGGACGTTGCAGGACATGGCAGGACGTGGGCATTTCATGGGTCAGGACGTGTCAGGATATGGCCATGGCACATTTCAGGACGTGTAAGGATGTTGCAGGATATGCCAGGGCGTGTCCATGGCAGGGGTCATGACGTGTCAGGACGCTTCCACAGTATGCGTCAGGACATGGCCGAATGTAGGCATGGCACGGGTTAGGATGTGTCAGGACATGGCAATGGCACGTTTCAGGACGTGTCAGGATGTCGCATGACATAGCAGCGCATGAACATGGCAGGGGTCAGGACGTTGCAGGATGTGGCCACACGACGTGTCAGGACATGGCAGGACATGGGAGGACAAGGGCTTGGCACGGGTTCGGACATGTCAGGACATGGACATAGCATGTGGTAGGACATATCAAGACATCGCAAAACATGGCAGGGCGTGGCCATGGGTCTAGTTAGGATGTTTCAGGACGTCATAGGATGTGTATGGACGTCACTGGCTATGGGAAGACGTAGACATGGCACGGGTCAGGACGTGTCAAATTATGGCCATTTCACGGGTTAGCATGTGTCAGGACGTGGCCATAGGACATGTTAGGACATCGTAGGACATGGCAGGACGTGGGTATGTCACGGGTAAGGACGTGTTAGGAAATGTCCATGGCACATTTCAAGGCATATAAGTACATCACAAGACATGCCTTAGCGTGGCAATGGAACGGGTCAGGACGTGTCAGGATGTTGTAGGACATGGCCATAGGATGCGGCCACAAGTTTTGTCAGAACATAGAAGGATGTGGGCATGGCACGTGTCAGGAAATGACTTGTTTCAGGACGTCTCAAGATGTCGCATGACATGGCATGGTGTGGCCATGGAACAAGTCAGGATGTGTCGAGACGTTCAGGACATAGAAGGATAAGGGCATAGCACGGGTCAGGACGTGTTAGGACATGGCCATGGCTCATGTTATGATGTGTCAGGATGTCAGAGGACATGGCAGAGCGTGGCCATGGGTCTAGTTCGGATGTGTCAGGACGTCGTAGGACGCGTATGGACATCTCTAGAAATGGCAAGACGTAGGCATGGCACGAGTTAGGACATGTCAAGTCATGGCCATTGCACGGGTTAGCACGTGTCAGGACGTGGCCACAGGACGTGTTAGGACATCGTAGGACATGGTAGGACGTGGGTATGTCACGGGTATGGACGTGGCAGGAAATGTCCATGGCACGTTTCAAGGCGTATCAGTACGTAGCAGGACATGCCTTAGCGTGGCCATGGAACGAGTCAGGACGTGTCAGGACGTTGTAGGAAGTGGCCATAAGATGCGGCCACAAGATGTGTCAAAACATGGAAGGATGTGGGCATGGCACGTGTCAGGACGTGTCAGGACATGACATGTTTCAGGACATCTCAAGATGTCGCATGACATGGCATGGCATGGCCATGGCACAAGTCAGGATGTGTCAAGACGTTGCAGGACATGGAAGGACAAAGGCATGGCATGGGTCAGGACATATTAGGACATGGCAATAGCTCATGTTAGGATGTGTCAGGACGTCACAGGACATGGCAGGTTGTGGCCATGGAACATGTTAGGATGTGTCAGGACATCACAGGACATGGCCACAGGTCATATAAGGATATCGCAGGATATGGTAGGACATGGGCATGTCATGGGTTAGGACGTGTCAGGACATGGCCATGGCATGCATTAGGACGTGTCACGAAATTGCAGGATATGGCAGGTCATGGCCATGGCACGAGTTATGATGTGTCAGGACGTTACAGGACATGGTAGGACGTGGGCATGTCATGGGTCAAGACATGTCAGGACATGACCATGGCACATTTTAGGATGTGTAAGGATGTCTCAGGACATCGCAGGGTGCTATATGGCATGGGTCATGATGTGTCGGGATGTTGTAGGACATGGCCACAGGACATATTAAGATGTCGCAGGACTTGGCGACATGTGGACATGGCACAGGTCAGGATGTGTCAGGACATGATCGTGGCACGTTTGAGAACATGTCAGGACGTCGTTACATGGTAGGGCATGGACATGGCACAAGCCAGGACATCGCAGTACGCAGCCACATGATATGTTAGGATATGGCAGGATAAGGGCATGGTACGGGTCAGGACCTGTCAGGACATGGCCATGGCACGTTTCAGGACTTGTCAAGATGTCGCAAGACATGGTAGGGCGTGGCCAAGGCACGGGTCAGGACGTGTTAGGATGTCGTAGGATGTGGCTACAAGCCATGTCAGGATATCAGAGGACATATTAATACGTGGGCATTGCACGGGTCAAGACGTGTCAAGGCATGGCTATAGCGTGTCATGATGTCATATGATGTTGCCACAGGACGTGTCAGAACATGGCATGACGTGGGCATGGCACGAGTCAGGACGTGTCAGCACATGGCCATGGCATGCGTTAGAATGTGTCAGGATGTAGTAGGACATGGAAGGACGTGGCCATGGCAAGGGTCAGGATGTCTCAGGACGATGCAAGACCTAGCCATATGATGTGTCAATACATGGCAGGACGTGGGTGTGGCACGGGTCGGGACGTGTCAGGACATGGGCATGGCATATTTTAGGACGTGTTAGGACGTCGCATGACATAGCAGGGGGTAGCAGTGGCACGAGTCAGGACGTGTCAGGACATTGTAGGACGTGGCCACAAGACGTGTTAGGACGTCGCAGGACATGGTAGGATGTGGCCAAAGCACGGGTTAAGATATGTTAGAACATGGCCATGGCATGTTTTAGAACGTGTTAGGATGTTGCAGGAGGTGGTAGGGCGTGACCATGGCATGGGTCAGGACGTTGTAGGACATGGAAGGGCGTGGCCACGGCACGAGTCAAGACGTGTTAGGATGTTACAGGACGTGTTAGGACGTCGCATGGCACAGGTCAGGACATGTCCATAGCACTGGTCAGGATGTGTTAGGACGTCGCATGGCATGGGGCAGGACATGGCCATGGCATGTGTTAGGACGTGTTAGGACATGGAAGGGCGTGGCCAAGGCATGAGTCCGGACGTCAGAGGACATGGCAGGACACGTGCATGGAATGGGTTAGGACGTGTCAAGACATGGCAATGGCATGGGTCAGGATCTTGCAGGATATGACTGGATGATGTGTCAGGACGTTACAGGACATGGCATGACATGGGCATGTCACGGTTCAGGATGTGTTAGGACATGGCCATTGCATGTTTCCAAACATGTCGGGACGTCACAGGACATGCCATGGCCATGGGTTAGGACATGTGAGGAAATTGTAGGACGTGGCAACAAGACGAGTTAGGACGTCGCAGGACATGGTAGGATGTGGGCAAAGCACGGGTTAAGACATGCCAGGACATGGCCATGGCATGTTTCAGAACGTGTTAGGACATCACATGACATGGTAGGGCGTGGCCATGGTACGGGTCAAGATGTTGGAGGACATGGAAGGGCGTGGCCATGGCATAAGTCAGGATGCATTAGGATGTTACAGGACGTCAACACAGGATGTGTTAGGTCATCGCATGGCACGGGTCAGAACATGACCATGGCACGGATAATGATGTGTTAGGACATCCCATGGCACGGGTCAGGAGATGACCATGGCACGTGTTAGGACATGTTAGGACATGGCGGGTCGTGGCCAAGGCACTGGTCAGGACGTCATGGGATATGGCAGGACACAGACATGGAATGGGTTAGGACGTGTCAAGACATGGCCATGGCACGGGTCAGGATGTTTCAGCACATGATCGCACGATGTGTCAGGACATCACAGGACACGGTATGATATGGGCATGTCATGGGGAAGGATGTTTTAGGAAATGGCCATGGCATGTTTCAGGGCATATCAAGATGTCGCAGGACATGCCTTGGCGTGGCCATGGCACGTGTGAGGACGTGTCAGGATGTGGCCATAAGACGCAGCCACAGGACATGTTAGGATATGGCAGAATGTCGGCATGACACATATAAGGACGTGTTAGGACATGGCATGTTTCAGGATATCTCAAGATGTCACAAGACGTGGCAGGGCATGGCCACGACATAGGTCAGGATGTCATAGAACGTGGCCACATGATGTGTCAAGACGTTGCAGGATATGGCAGGACAAGGGCATGGAACGAGTCTGGACGTGTTAGGACATGGCTATGGATAATGTTAGGTTGTGTCAGGACGCTGCAGGACATGGCAGGTCATGGCCATGGAATAGGTTAGGATGTGTCAGGCCATCACTGGATGTGGCCACATGTCGTGTCAGGACATCGTAGGATATGGAAGGACATGGGCATGTCATGGGTTGGGACGTGTCAGGACATGGCCATGGCACGTGTTAGTACGTGTCAGGAAGTCGCAGGATATGGTAGGTCATGGCCAAGGCACAGGTTATGATGTGTCAGGATGTCGCAGGACATAGCAGGATGTGGGCATGTCATGGGTATGGACGTGTCAGGACATGACCATGGCATGTTTCAGGACGTGTAAGGACGTCGCAGGACATGCCAGGGCGTGTCAAGACGTCGCATGACATGGCAGGACATGGGCATGTCATGGTTAAGGGCGTGTTAGGACATGTCCTGAAACGTGCAATGGTCAGGGCGCGTCCATGGCACGGGTTATTATGTGTCAAGACATGTAGGACATGCCAGGGCGCGTCCATGGCACGGGTTATGATGTGTCAAGAAATTGTAGGACGTGGCCACAGGACGTATTAGGACATCGCACGACATGGAGGGATGTGGACATGGTACGTGTCAGGATGTGTCAGGACATGACCGTGGCATGTTTTAGGTCGTGTCAGTACATCGTAGCACATGGCAGGGCATGGCCATGGCATAGGTCAGGATGTCGCAGTACGTGGCCACATTACTAGTCAAGACATGGCAGGATGAGGGCATGGCACGTTTCATGACGTGTCGGGATATCGCAGGACATGGTACAACGTGTCCAAGGCACGAGTCAGGATGTGTCAGGAGTTCACAGGACATGGCAACAGGACACGTCAGGACGTCGGAGGACATGTTAGTACGTGGGCATGGCACGGGTCAGGACGTGTCAAGACATGCCTATAGCACGGGTCAAGACGTCGTACAATGTTTCCACAAGATGTGTCAGAACATGGAATGACGTGGGCATGGCACGAGTCAGGATGTGTCAGCACAAATCCATGGCATGCGCCCGAATATGTCAAGACATAGTTGAACATGGAAGGGCGTGGCCATGGCACTAGCCAGGATGTGTCAGGACGATGTAAAGCATGGCCACAGGATGTGTCAAGACATGGCAGGACGTGGGCGTGTCACGGGTCGGGACGTGTCAGGACATGGCCATGGCATGTTTCATGACCTGTCAGGACGTCGCAGGACATAGCAGGGGGTAGCAGTGGCATGGGATAGGACATATCAGGACGTTGTAGGACGTGGCCACAAGACATGTTAGGACGTCGCAAGACATGGTAGGATGTGGGTAAAGCACAGGTTAAGACATGTCAGGACATGGCCATGGCATATTTCAGAATGTGTTAGGACTTCGCAGGACATGGTAGTACGTGGAAATGGCATGGGTCAGGACATTGCGGGACATGGAAGGGTGTGGCCACGGCACGGGTTGGGACATATTAGGATGTTACAGGACGTTGCCAGAGGACGTGTTAGGACGAAGCATGACATGGGTCAGGATATTTGCATGGTATGGGTAAGGACATGTTAGGACGTCACATGGCAAGGGTCAGTACATGGCCGTGGCACGTGTTAGGACATGTTAGGACATGGCAGGGCATGGCCAAGGAATGGGCCAGGACGTCGCAGGACATGGCAGGACACGGGCATGGAACAGATTAGGGCGTGACAAGACATGGCCATGGCACAGGTCAGGATGTTGTAGGACATGACCGCAGGATGTGTTAGGATGTCACATGACATGGCACGAGATGGGCATGTCATAGGTCAGGACGTGTTAGGACATGGCCATGGAATATATCAGGACGTGTCAGGACATCGCAGGACATTGCACGGGGTAGCAATGGCACAGGTCAGGACGTGTTAGGACATTGTAGCATGTGGCCACAAGACGTGTTAGGACGTCTTAGGACATGGTAGGATGTGGGCAAAGCACGGGTTAAGACATGTAAGGACATGACCATGACATATTTTAGAATGTGTTAGGACATTGCAGGACATGGTAGGGCGTGGCCATAGCACGGGTCAGGACGTTGCAGGACATGGAAGGGCATGGCCATGGCACGCGTTAGGACGTGTTAGGATGTTATAGGACGTGGCCAAAGGACGTGTTAGGATGTCACATGACACGGGTCAGGACATGGACATGGAACGGGTTAGGACGTGTTAGGACATCACATGGCACGGGTCAGGACATAGCCATGGTACATGTTAGGACGTGTTAGGACATAGAAATGCATGGCCAAGGTACGGGTCAGGACGTCGCGGGACATGGCAGGACACGTGCATAGAACGGGTTAAGACGTATCAAGACACGGCCATGGCATAGGTCAGGATGTTGTAGGACGTGACCGCAGGATGTGTCAGGACGTAACAGGACATGGCATGACATGGGCATGTCACGGGTAAGGACGTGTTAAGAAATGATCATGGCACATTTCAGGGCATATCAGGACGTCGCAACACATGCCTGCATGGCCATAACACGGGTCAGGACGTGGCCATAGGATGTGTAATGACATGGTATGACGTGGGCATGGCACGTGTCAGGATGCGTCAGGACATGGCATGTTTCAGGACATCTCAAGATGTCACAGGACATGGTAGAGCATAGACATGGTATATGTTAATATGTCGCATGACGAGGCCAAAGGATGTGCCAAGACGTCGCAAGATATGACAGGACAAGGGCATGTCACAAGTCAGGACGTGTTAGGACATGGCCATGGCTCATGTTAGGATATGTGATACGCTCAAATTACACTTTTACAATCAGTGTAAAGCGGTCGGTGTCAAATATAATAACCCAACTAGGTTGAGGTCGAATCCCACAGGGAATAGGCGTGAATGGATTACTTGAATTAGTATATTTCTCGACTAAAATCTTGAATCTATTCCGTTAGAAATAACATGGATATGGGTATAAAATTTATAGTACAAGTGAGAATTGATCTAGAATCTTTAAGAGTTGAAAATGCTTTATGTCAATAATTTAGAGAATTGATTAAACCAAGGTTGTGTTCCCATAAATGTAGTGTAATGCTATAGGTGTTAACATGATATATTACCAATGGTTGATTATTTATATGTAATTGATTTCTAAGCAACTACACAATATCTCCCAATAGTTGAGTAGTATTTCCTCTATTTCTTTTTCCCAAAAGTCTCAGAGTCACAAGATGTAGTAATCAATAATTGCCAAATAAAACCCACTTATCCCTAAGCGATTCTATTAAACGAAGTGTAAGGCTTCGAGTTTTTGTTCTTTACTTCTTCCAAGATCTAACCCACTTTCCCAAGCAAGGTAAGACTTTAATGGCATTAATTAGTGTTTGCAACCACCAATAATAAATGAAGAATGAGAAGTGAAGAAATATCAACCAACCATTATACATATACTCAATGTCAAACACCCATTTACATAACACCCATTTAGGGTTCACAACCTTAGTATTTAAACTTAGCCACACATGTTAAAATATAAAATACAAGATGTAATAAATGTCATAGATGCTTACAAAGTGAAAGAATCTTCAATCAAAAGCTTCCAAAAAGATCAGCAATAGAGTTTGGACTGTAGCTTAACGTCTGTGTCGGATGTTCTTACACAAAGCTCTGACAAGCTATTTATAGAGGGACCAAGATCTGACAAAAAATGGACAAATTTACCCTTCCAGGTCACATATGCGACCGCAGATCTACCGCATAACAGATCTGCGGTCCGCATCTTGAGAGACGGCATCGCATATAGGAACCCTAGTTTAATTACATATTGGCCGCATTGCAATTCTGCGGTCCGCATGTTGAATATGCGACCGCAGATAGCACCGCAAATGTGCATCTTCAGGTTCTTGTCTGTTCATTATGCGGCAGGAATGCGGATCGCATATTGAATGTGCGATCGCAGATTTGGTCGCATTCCTGTCGTGCATTGCAGCTCAACTCTCTGTTTCATTATGCGATTTCAAGACACTTTGTGCGGTCCGCATATCCAATCTGCGACCGCAGATTGGATCGCAGAACTGTTGTTTTGCCTATTTTGACCTCTTTCTTGTCTTTTTGCTTCGGATTTTGAGTTCTTGATCTTTTCTTCCTCTTTATCTATAAAACCACAAAATCACATAAGTATGTACTACATTTTGCAGTGAAACAAGCTAATATAAGATCAATTAGTATGTTGATGTGCCGAAAAATTTGATACGCTCAAATTACACTTTTACAATCAGTGTAAAGCGGTCGGTGTCAAATATAATAACCCAACTAGGTTGAGGTCGAATCCCACAGGGAATAGGCGTGAATGGATTACTTGAATTAGTATATTTCTCGACTAAAATCTTGAATCTATTCCGTTAGAAATAACATGGATATGGGTATAAAATTTATAGTACAAGTGAGAATTGATCTAGAATCTTTAAGAGTTGAAAATGCTTTATGTCAATAATTTAGAGAATTGATTAAACCAAGGTTGTGTTCCCATAAATGTAGTGTAATGCTATAGGTGTTAACATGATATATTACCAATGGTTGATTATTTATATGCAATTGATTTCTAAGCAACTACCCAATATCTCCCAATAGTTGAGTAGTATTTCCTCTATTTCTTTTTCCCAAAAGTCTCAGAGTCACAAGATGTAGTAATCAATAATTGCCAAATAAAACCCACTTATCCCTAAGCGATTCTATTAAACGAAGTGTAAGGCTTCGAGTTTTTGTTCTTTACTTCTTCCAAGATCTAACCCACTTTCCCAAGCAAGGTAAGACTTTAATGGCATTAATTAGTGTTTGCAACCACCAATAATAAATGAAGAATGAGAAGTGAAGAAATATCAACCAACCATTATACATATACTCAATGTTAAACACCCATTTACATAACACCCATTTAGGGTTCACAACCTTAGTATTTAAACTTAGCCACACATGCTAAAATATAAAATACAAGATGTAATAAATGTCATAGATGCTTACAAAGTGAAAGAATCTTCAATCAAAAGCTTCCAAAAAGATCAGCAATAGAGTTTGGACTGTAGCTTAACGTCTGTGTCGGATGTTCTTACACAAAGCTCTGACAAGCTATTTATAGAGGGACCAAGATCTGACAAAAAGCGGACAAATTTACCCTTCCAGGTCACATATGCGACCGCAGATCTACCGCATAACAGATCTGCGGTCCGCATCTTGAGAGACGGCATCGCATATAGGAACCCTAGTTTAATTACATATTGGCCGCATTGCAATTCTGCGGTCCGCATGTCGAATATGCGACCGCAGATAGCACCGCAAACGTGCATCTTCAGGTTCTTGTCTATTCATTATGCGGCAGGAATGCGGATCGCATATTGAATGTGCGATCGCAGATTTGGTCGCATTCCTGTCGTGCATTGCAGCTCAACTCTCTGTTTCATTATGCGATTTCAAGACACTTTGTGCGGTCCGCATATCCAATCTGCGACCGCAGATTGGATCGCAGAACTGTTGTTTTGCCTATTTTGACCTCTTTCTTGTCTTTTTGCTTCGGATTTTGAGTTCTTGATCTTTTCTTCCTCTTTATCTATAAAACCACAAAATCACATAAGTATGTACTACATTTTGCAGTGAAACAAGCTAATATAAGATCAATTAGTATGTTGATGTGCCGAAAAATTTGATACGCTCAAATTACACTTTTACAATCAGTGTAAAGCGGTCGGTGTCAAATATAATAACCCAACTAGGTTGGGGTCGAATCCCACAGGGAATAGGCGTGAATGGATTACTTGAATTAGTATATTTCTCGACTAAAATCTTGAATCTATTCCGTTAGAAATAACATGGATATGGGTATAAAATTTATAGTACAAGTGAGAATTGATCTAGAATCTTTAAGAGTTGAAAATGCTTTATGTCAATAATTTAGAGAATTGATTAAACCAAGGTTGTGTTCCCATAAATGTAGTGTAATGCTATAGGTGTTAACATGATATATTACCAATGGTTGATTATTTATATGCAATTGATTTCTAAGCAACTACCCAATATCTCCCAATAGTTGAGTAGTATTTCCTCTATTTCTTTTTCCCAAAAGTCTCAGAGTCACAAGATGTAGTAATCAATAATTGCCAAATAAAACCCACTTATCCCTAAGCGATTCTATTAAACGAAGTGTAAGGCTTCGAGTTTTTGTTCTTTACTTCTTCCAAGATCTAACCCACTTTCCTAAGCAAGGTAAGACTTTAATGGCATTAATTAGTGTTTGCAACCACCAATAATAAATGAAGAATGAGAAGTGAAGAAATATCAACCAACCATTATACATATACTCAATGTTAAACACCCATTTACATAACACCCATTTAGGGTTCACAACCTTAGTATTTAAACTTAGCCACACATGCTAAAATATAAAATACAAGATGTAATAAATGTCATAGATGCTTACAAAGTGAAAGAATCTTCAATCAAAAGCTTCCAAAAAGATCAGCAATAGAGTTTGGACTGTAGCTTAACGTCTGTGTCGGATGTTCTTACACAAAGCTCTGACAAGCTATTTATAGAGGGACCAAGATCTGACAAAAAGCGGACAAATTTACCCTTCCAGGTCACATATGCGACCGCAGATCTACCGCATAACAGATCTGCGGTCCGCATCTTGAGAGACGGCATCGCATATAGGAACCCTAGTTTAATTACATATTGGCCGCATTGCAATTCTGCGGTCCGCATGTTGAATATGCGACCGCAGATAGCACCGCAAACGTGCATCTTCAGGTTCTTGTCTGTTCATTATGCGGCAGGAATGCGGATCGCATATTGAATGTGCGATCGCAGATTTGGTCGCATTCCTGTCGTGCATTGCAGCTCAACTCTCTGTTTCATTATGCGATTTCAAGACACTTTGTGCGGTCCGCATATCCAATCTGCGACCGCAGATTGGATCGCAGAACTGTTGTTTTGCCTATTTTGACCTCTTTCTTGTCTTTTTGCTTCGGATTTTGAGTTCTTGATCTTTTCTTCCTCTTTATCTATAAAACCACAAAATCACATAAGTATGTACTACATTTTGCAGTGAAACAAGCTAATATAAGATCAATTAGTATGTAAATGTGCCGAATCTCTCCGGCACATCAACACCCCCAACTTAAACTCTTGCTTGTCCTCAAGCAAGCAGAACACACCTACGTCACACTTCTTTCAAACACTTGACACACTAATGACACAAGATTAGTGCTAATGTTCAGTACAAATTTATCAAGCATGTATCAGAACAATCGCTCCACTCTTCCTTGACTAAGAGCAAAAAAAAATTTTTTTGATGAGCAAGACTAATTATGCAAGCTTTGAGCCTCACATTGTGACTAAATGTTACCCTCAGCTGATTGCATTTGCATTAGACTCTAAAGGCTCAACTTAAGTGAATTCTGCAGTTCAAATACTCTTACCAGAAGCGATGTCCTATACTCACCATGTTTACAAAGCTCACTAGGACAAGTTAAAAAGATCACTCACTCTCAGAAAGAACTTCAAGTGCCACTACATGTCATACCATAGGCTTGCCCTTATTTTAATTCGCCACTTCTTCAAGAATGATCGGTTGGAGGTCCCATAAGGACTTTTGAGGCTTCTGAAGTAGGTTTAGAGAAGGTTAGATCAGCATTTGGGTACATAGGACTTCATCCTCCTTGAACACTACTCACAAGTTTCCTTCTTTTGCATTTTGACTCTCTTTAACTCACATAGCCTCATTGGTGTCTAGTTTCCAATATAGAACCGTTTGACATACCTCTCCCAAATTTTATTCAAAGCTCCACAATGTACATATTTACACGTATCTGTAAAGACTATCTTCTCACATTTTTTTTTATAATTTTTTTTTTTTTTATAAAGAGCTTGAATACTTTAATAAAATTACTTTGAGGTATGTGGAAACTCAATACACCGCCTTCCCAATTTCCATTCTGACACCACCCCCAACTTAGGCTTTTAGCCTCATTCACAGTGTTCAAAGAGGGACAGGTTCAAGAGAGGGAATTATTAAAGAAGGGGAAAAGTTTGTAATGAGTTGGCCAAAGAAGATTTTAAAGGCTCAAAATGGGTACTAGTGACATTTTTCATGCAAGGGTAGGCTTGAAAGGCTAAAGAGATTTTAAAATTAAAACAACGAATGCCTAAGATCATTCGTCCAACTGGACATAGTATCATTAGTGTCGAAAGACCAACTAGGCAAGTTCTAGATGACAGAAGTGGACACAAGAGATGTATACTATTAGCACTCACACACCTTGTACTTGAACTGCTTAATTCACATTGTTTAGCACTTCCGAGCAACTACTTTGCAATTTCAAGCTTTTACGGGTCGCTATAGTTACCATGTGAGCCTTAAATTCACAATGTTGGTCCTGGAGACAAGCTCCCTTAAGACAGTCGTCAATCTATCTATCATTGGGACGAGTCGAAAGAAATGACTATAGGAGGATATGTGCTATGTACAAGGATGCATGATTTGCACTGAACAATTTCACTAAGCTAGTCGGTTCTGATTCTACTATTACCTTCTTGGAAAAGAATCAGATAAAGAAAAACAAAGAGGAATTTATTTACTAACTACGCATAAATAGATATTTAACAAATCAAAACATTGTATACACATTGCTTTAGGCTCAAAGTCGTACAAATTTACTACACAAAAGCACACAAAAAAAATTTTGACACAATCTCAAATTAAACACCAAAAGTACAAACCAAAAGTACCCACACCCCACCGGAGAACTATGCATTGTCCCCAATGCATATAATTAAAGAACAAAATGTGCGGAGAGACTCCCTGAGGCACACTAAGTGCTATGGGAGTCGGCAGCTGGCTGTGTGCTCGGGTGATCACCCATCTGTGCAACCTCTGCTGCCGGTGGAAGCTCTGGTGTAGGAGGCAAGGCTGGTACTGGAGCTGATGGTGGTTCTGCTATGACCACAGCTGGCAATTGAGAGCTGCTAGATGCCTCAGCTGATGTATGAGATGTGGTACCTCCTCGGTCAATCAAAGATCTCTGCAACGCCACCTCCAGCTGAGCGCGCTCATCCTCATCCACAGCATCATCCTCCCGAGGTGACGCTGGGGCTGCTGCCTTGCCCTTGTCCATAGGCTGTGGAGTATCATCATCGGAGAAGTCCGAGTCATCCTCATCATCATCACTGCCGCTACCTCTCTCAGCTTCTTCATCAGAGGCAATATCAATACGTGTGGGATGAGCTGGGACTTGGGAGCCTCCGGGAGTAGGAGCAACAGGGTCGGCCATTAAGTTGGTGAAATCAAGGCCTAGATCAGGCGCCTCGAAGTCCAGATTTTGCATTTTTTGAAATTCGACCTTCATTGACGCCACATCTGTCTTGAGATCGTTCAGCCCAGGTATTGCTCCCCTTTCTAACTTCTCCACCCTTAACTCAAGTCCTTGCAGTCGCTCAGCATATGCTACCTGTTTTTGCTGAATCTCTGCTATGGCAGACTGCATGGGAGTAAGAGCTTGTTTGATCAAATTAGGTAGTGTCTTCACAAGCTGGTCAACTTTTGCGTTTGCATGCTTAGCTAAAAGACCAAGCTGCGAGACTGCTGGAGTGGTTGCAGGAGGCTGAGCAGTAGCAGTGGTAGTTTGAGTAGCGGTGGATGGAGTGGAGGGCTGTGCCGCTTCATCTTGAACAATAGGAGGCTGGGAGGAGAGCAGGTCTTCTTCAACAACTGGTGGGGGAGGAATCACTGCATCGGCTAGGCGGGTGATATCGATAATGCCTTGCTCCTGACCCGTAGCATCACGGAGATCAACAGGAACTATGGCCTCTTGGCACAGAGCAGTGATTAGTGATGGGAACGGAAGAGATGTTTTCTCTTGCATTGCTCGTCTCCCCATTTCCTGGAAGATTATTTCCCCCACATTCAATTTTATTCCTTGCATGATACAAGCAATTAGGAGGGCCCTCTCAATGGCTATGTCTGTCTCATGATGCGTTGGGATCAATCTGGATGCACGAAATGCGAGCCAGTATCTCCCTTCCCTTGAGAAGCTTTCTTTATAGATATTTTTGCCCGGTTGTACCCATGAAGGAGTTCCATTTGCTATGACGGAAGCAATCCAGCTCCTTTCATTTTCTCTATTCGCAAACTTGGCTTTGTATTCAGCTGTGGAGGTGTCCCCGTCCCAATCTGGTATCAACAATTTGTTGATGGCTTTAGCACTGCACTTCACAGGGATCCCTCGAACTTCCACCTTGTCGAGGTATATTCTTTGCCGTTTATCCTGTTTGGTTCTGGATTCTCCATAGTTAGCATAGAATTCTCGAACAATGGCTTCGTTGTATTTGACCGGAGGGTTAGTGAATCTCAACCATTTCCGCCTTTTGATGTTGGCCAGGATGTGGGGATATTTGTCTTTAAGCCCGTTTAGGCTCAATTGCTTTTTGGGAAGGAGCTTTCTCCATTCGAGCCCGGCTTTATATCTATCTCTTGATCCCTCAATACCCCAGCGAAGATGATAGGAGAGTCCCTCTGCACCTTTCTTTCTCCTTGCCTCAGCATGAATGTCCACTGGAGGCTGGGTGTGGAGTTCCTCAGATTAATCATTTCCCGTTTGTGTCTCTTCTACTCTTTGTCTTTTAGAAGGTCGGGATTTGCTTGCGATTCGCTTTTGCGTCATGTCTACAAAAAGGAGTGTTGTTAGTATAGCCAAGATGGAAGGGAATGGGAAAAATTTAACTGAGCAAGAATGCGACACAGTTATGCGATCGCAAAACAGACATGCGGTCCGCAAACCGGTCGCAAAAATTTTGCTGTGAGAATCCATTCCATTCTGCGATGCAATATGCGATCGCATAATGGTTATGCGGACCGCATAGTCATCGCATAATGGCTTCTTGCAAAGTGCAAGTTTTCCCAGTTCTCTGTTTCAATTTGCGATGAGTTTGCGGATCGCAATTCAATTATGCGGTCGCAAACTCAATCGCATAATTCACTGCGTAAGGAAGCCAACTAAGTGACAGGTATGCGGTCAATTTGCGGATCGCAAAGTGATAATGCGACCGCATAATGACCGCAGAAGCCATCGTCTTCGTCAGTCTTAGGGTTAGGTCTGCGACAAGAAATGCGGTTCGCAATGTAAACATGCGGACCGCAAAATTGATTGACCATACGCAGATGAACCATTCACCCTATATCTCAGGCAACTCAGAGTTCCTAAATCCTCAACCAATTCGTTCCCCATGCCTAATTTAACACTACCCCATTCCTAATATACATGCTATTACGCTCACAACCATTTCCCAGAAATTGAAACAATAGAGAGAGGGAAGAAGACGGACATACCGGATGCTTGAGAAAGATGATGCTTGTTGATGATCCGCTTCGATTGTGTTTTGTGTTTTGTGCTTCGTTTAGCCTTTTTCTTCTTGTTAAAATTTTTTTTTTGTTTTTGTTTGTGTTTTGCCGTGTAGGGTCTTTTAAGAACATACCTGGGAGTTGCAATGTCAAATATGCGAACCATTATGCGATCGCATATATGATTTGCGGTCCGCATAATGGTCGCATTTTGATGTAACGCACATCATTTGAGGATACCTATTTGCGATCCATTTTGCGGTCGCATAATGAATATGCGGACTGCATAATGGACGCATTTCAGCTGCCAATTTGGAGGGTTCTCTGTTTAAGTTTGCGGTAGGTTTGCGGTCCGCAAGTTAGTTCTGCGGTCGCATTCCTACCGCACTTTTGCCCTCATTTTTCTGCATTTTTGTCCATTGGTGCATCCATCAAATATCATCACTGTTTATGTCCCCTACGCTTGGAAAATGTTAAGGAAATCAATACACAAAGAAAATTTAAAATTTAAAGACGGTGTTACCACCCATGGGTTGCCTCCCATGCAGCGCTTGATTTAACGTCGCGGCACGACGGGACTGATTTCTCCAATTTTCACCCTTTTGACGAGCAGGGTCCATCTTGTAGAGCCAGCTGCTCTATCACCTTCTTCTCACCATCAACACCCAAGTAGTGTTTGATGCGTTGGCCATTTACTCTAAATGTCCGAGATCCATCCGTAGATTCTAACTCTACAGCTCCGTATGGGGATACACTAACCACTTTAAAGGGGCCAGACCATTTGGATTTCAATTTGCCCGGGAACAATTTTAACCTTGAGTTGAAGAGTAGGACGAGGTCGCCCATCTTGAACTCTCTTCTCAAGATCTTTTTGTCATGAACAAATTTCATCCGCTCCTTGTAGACTGCTGCACTCTCATATGCATGGAATCGAAATTCCTCTAGCTCATTTAGTTGCGTCAATCTCAAGTTTGCAGCCTCCGCCCATTCTAAATTCAGTTTCTTGAGTGCCCACATGGCCTTGTGCTCCAACTCAACCGGTAAATGGCATGCTTTCCCAAAAATGAGTCTGTAGGGAGAAGTACCAATAGGGGTCTTGAAAGCTGTGCGGTAGGCCCACAATGCATCATCTAGTCTTCTGGACCAGTCAATTCTGTTAGCGTTCACAGTCTTTGCTAGGATACACTTTATCTCCCGATTTGAGACCTCAACTTGACCACTCGATTGTGGATGGTATGGTGTAGCAACCTTGTGTTTCACCCCATATTTTTCAAGTAGTCCTGTGAATGCTCTGTTGCAGAAATGTGATCCCCCATCGCTAAGAATGGCCCTAGGAGTGCCAAACGAGTGAATATATTCTTCTTCAAAAAGGTGGTTACACTCCTTGCCTCATTGTTTGGTAGTGCAATGGCTTCAACCCATTTTGAGACGTAGTCCACAGCCACCAAAATATATTTCATCCCGTAGGAACTCACAAAAGGCCCCATGAAATCAATCCCCCATACATCAAAGATTTCTATCTCCAACACATATTGCATAGGCATTTCATGCCTTTTGGAGATTGAACCTTGCCGTTGGCATTGCTCACAAGCTTTTGCAAATTGGTTTGCATCATGATATATGGACGGCCAATAGTAGCCACATTCAAGAATCTTTGCAGCAGATCTATTTCCTCCATGATGGCCTCCAACTGGTGAGTCATGACATGCCTTTAGGATTGGCATGATTTCTTCCTCTGGTACACATCTTCGAATGATGTTGTCAGCACACACTCGAAACAAGTACGGTTCTTCCCAGTAGTATTGCCGACAATCTCTCAAGAATCTTTTCTTTTGATGAGATTCCAACCCTTCCGGGATAACCTCGCTCACCAAGTAATTTGCAATGTCGGCATACCAAGGAGCAAAGGTGTTGGAAAGTGCCAATATATGCTCATCGGGGAAAGCATCATTTATGCCAAGCTCTTCTTTAGGTCTCCCTGCTTCCTCAAGCCTTGACAAGTGATCCGCAACTTGATTTTGAGTGCCTTTTCTATCTTTTACTTCAAAGTCAAACTCCTGCAACAAGAGTACCCACCGAATTAGTCTAGGCTTGGCATCTTTCTTTGCCATGAGATATCGAAGAGCCGCATGATCCGTGTAGACTACCACCTTGGACCCTAACAAGTAAGCCCGGAATTTTTCAAAGGCATACACAATGGCAAGAAGCTCTTGCTCAGTAACAGTGTAGTTCATTTGTGCTCCATTGAGAGTTTTACTTGCATAGTAGACTGGATGAAGTATCTTGTTGTGGCGTTGACCTAACATTGCTCCAATAGCTACACCACTGGCGTCACACATGAGTTCAAAAGGAAGTGCCCAATCGGGAGTGACAATAATGGGTGCCGTGGTAAGCCTCAGTTTCAATTCTTCAAATGCTTTGATGCAATTGTCATCAAACATGAATTTTGCATCTTTTTCAAGAAGCTTGCACATTGGGTGTGCAATTTTAGAAAAATCCTTGATGAATCGCCGGCAGAATCCGGCGTGGCCCAGAAAACTTCGAACACCTTTCACTGAATTTGGTGGAGGAAGCTTAGAAATGATTTCAATCTTGGCCCGATCAACTTCAATGCCATGCTTAGAAATCTTATGCCCTAATACAATACCTTCATCCACCATGAAGTGACATTTCTCCCAGTTTAGCACAAGATTCGTTTCTTCGCATCTCTTGAGCACTTGTCTAAGATTTGCGAGACAATGCTCAAATGAATCACCAACCACCGAGAAATCATCCATAAAAACTTCGAGAAAATCTTCCACCATATCGGAAAATACCGACATCATGCATCTTTGAAAGGTCGCCGGAGCATTGCACAACCCAAATGGCATCCGGCTAAAGGCAAATGTCCCATAAGGACAAGTGAAAGTTGTTTTCTCTTGATCTTCCAAGGCAATGTTGATTTGGTTGTAACTAGAGTATCCGTCAAGAAAGCAATAAAAGGCTCTTCCCGCTAGCCGATCAAGCATTTGATCAATAAAAGGCATAGGGAAATGATCCTTGCAAGTTGCATTGTTGAGTTTCCGATAATCCATGCACACTCTCCACCCGGTCACCGTTCTAGTAGGTATGAGCTCATTGTTTTCATTTTCAATGACAGTCATGCCCCCCTTTTTTGGCACACATTGTACTGGGCTCACCCAAGGACTATCGGCGATTGGGTATACAACTCCGGCGTCCAGCCATTTGATAATTTCCTTTTTCACCACCTCCTGCATTGATGGATTCAGTCGCCTTTGATGCTCCACACTTTGCTTGGTGTCATTTTCCAATTGGATTTTGTGTTCACAAATTCCTGCAGGAATTCCGCGAATGTCGGCGATTGTCCACCCAATTGCTTGCCTGTGCTCCCTTAGGACTTCCAACAATTGATCTACCTACACATCATTCAACAAAGAAGACACAATTACGGGCAAAGTATTATTAGAGCCAAGAAATTTATACCTCAAATGCGAAGGGAGTGTTTTGAGCTCTAGTTGAGGCGGCTCAATGATTGATGGCTTGGCGGGGGGTGTAGCTCTATTCTCTAAGTCAAGAGAGAGCTTTGCCGGCTTGTACGTATAAGATCCACGACCCTCCAATGCATTCACTGACTCTAGGTAGCCATCCATGTTTTCCCCATCAAAATTCACTAGGATTGCTGCTAATGCCTCACCAAGGCATTGTTCTTCCATTTTCATTGCAACGGCATCCTCCACCTCATCTACTGCTTCTATCATTGAGATGCTCTCATATTCGTGGGGTAGTTTCATGCCCTTACTGGCTTGAAAAGTGACTTCTTCATTATTTACCCGAAACTTCATTATTCAAGAATGGTCTTCCCAAAATGATAGGGATTTCTTTGTCTACGGCACAATCAAGGATCACAAAATCCGCAGGTAAATGAAACTTCCCCACTTTTACCAGAACATCATCCACAATACCCACCGGTCGTTTGATGGAACGATCGGCCATTTGCAACCTCATACTTGTTGGTCTAGGCATACCCAACCCCGCTTGCTTATAGATGGCTAGTGGCATTAAGTTGATGCTAGCTCCATTGTCACATAAGGCTCTTGCAAATTCCCTTGCCCCAATAGTGCATGGTATAGTAAAGGCTCCCGGATCCTCTTTCTTTTGAACCGGGGTTGTGGCAATGATAGAGCTCACCCTGTGAGTAATGCTTACCACCTCATGCTTTGAGGTCTTCTTTTTAGTGATTAGATCTTTCAAGTACTTGGCAAACCCTGGCATTTCTTGAAAAGCTTCTACGAAAGGTATATTCACTGTCAACTGCTTTAGAATATCGTAGAATTTTTCAAGCTTGCTATCATCTATCTTCCTTGATAGCCTTTGAGGGAAAGGAGGGGGGGGGGTCTAGGAATAGGAGGAAGAGGTTGTGATGGCTCGTTCCCTTTCTCCTTGTCCTCTGCTTGGCTTTCTTGTGCTCTTGCCTCTTCAGGAATTTTTTCAATCTCAACAATGTTGGGTTCATTACCCGCAACAACTTTTTGCTTTTCAATTGGCTCTTGTTTTTCACCTTCAACCGGTTGGTTTATCTCCACCTCTCCATCTATGTGTTCATTCTCATCACGTAGCACTTTTCCACTTCTGGTGGTGATTGCCATGACATGAGAAGTTGGACCACTTCCACTACCTCTTGGATTTGCAACAGTGTCACTAGGTAGTATTCCCTTTTGCTTGGGGTTCTGTTCCTTGGAGAGATCCCTCATTTGCATTTCCAACTTTTGGATGGAAGCGGTATGAGGGCTAACCACTTCGGTCATGTTCCTCAATGAAGTATCAGACTTTTCTTGATTCTGTAGCACTCTCTCTAGCATAGCTTCCAATTTTGACTCGCTTGAAGACCCTTGGTTCGAATGTTGTCCTTTTGGAGGAACATAAGGATTTTCACTCCGGTTGGCAAAATTGTTGTTGTTGTTGCCCCAATTTCTTTGTTGTGAACTACCTTGATCATACCTCCACTGTTGGTTTCCTTGCCCTTGCGGGTTCGGCCTCCATTGGTTCTGTGCTCCTTGACCTTGGTAGTATTGCCTTTGATAACCTCCTCCTTGGGGGTTGTTGATATAATTTGCCTCTTCAAAATCTTCATTTGAACTGGATGGCATGTCTTCAACAACGTTGACCTTCTTTGTTTGATTTTCTGTAAACATCTTGGTCAACACATTGACATTAGTAGCCAACCCAGCAATGATTTGGTCTCTCTCTTGGTTTTCCTTGAGCAAATTTGTCAAAGAAGGAGACCCATAAGATATTCCACCGGATGCATCCTCAGAATGCCATGCTTGATTATGTTTAGCCATTTTGTCGAGTATTTGAGTCACTCTTGCAAAAGACTTATCCATAAAAGATCCATCCGCCGCATTCTTTGCAATGGCTTGATTCATGGGATCAAGACCCATGTAGAATTTCTCAAGTAACATTGAGTTAGGGAATCCATGATTTGGTGACCTTACCAAATACAGTTTAAATCGATCCCACGCCTTGTGTAAGTGCTCCCCTTGTTGTTGCTTAAAGAAAAAGATTTTATCTCTAAGCTCCAATTTCTTGCTTTGTGGGAACCACTTTGCTAGGAATGTTCGGACAAGTTCCGGCCATGATCGAATTGAGTTTGGTGGCAAGTTTTGAAGCCACTTTCTAGCCTCACCGCCCAAGGAATACTTGAAGACTCTCAACCTTAAGGCATCTTCTGAGACATTGGTTTGTTTATGCATAGCACACACTCCCAGAAAATTTCTTAAGTGTTGAGTGGGGTCGTCATCGGTGGAATTTCTGAAAAACCCTTCCGCTTTGAGCATGAGGATTAGACCGTGATCCACCTTAAATGTTGAGGCACCAATAGCAGGGGGCACAATAGCATTTGTGTCATCGATATATTCATCGATATCTGCAAAAGGATTCTCTCCCCCTTCATCCTCATAATCAGAGATTATAACCTATCACACCAAGCAAAACAGGCAAAGTGTAATGGAATAGAATTAGATATCAAGTAGAGTACACACTAATAAGTAATTTCAAGACCGTATTCCCCGGCAACGGCGCCAAAATTTGATACGCTCAAATTACACTTTTACAATCAGTGTAAAGCGGTCGGTGTCAAATATAATAACCCAACTAGGTTGGGGTCGAATCCCACAGGGAATAGGCGTGAATGGATTACTTGAATTAGTATATTTCTCGACTAAAATCTTGAATCTATTCCGTTAGAAATAACATGGATATGGGTATAAAATTTATAGTACAAGTGAGAATTGATCTAGAATCTTTAAGAGTTGAAAATGCTTTATGTCAATAATTTAGAGAATTGATTAAACCAAGGTTGTGTTCCCATAAATGTAGTGTAATGCTATAGGTGTTAACATGATATATTACCAATGGTTGATTATTTATATGCAATTGATTTCTAAGCAACTACCCAATATCTCCCAATAGTTGAGTAGTATTTCCTCTATTTCTTTTTCCCAAAAGTCTCAGAGTCACAAGATGTAGTAATCAATAATTGCCAAATAAAACCCACTTATCCCTAAGCGATTCTATTAAACGAAGTGTAAGGCTTCGAGTTTTTGTTCTTTACTTCTTCCAAGATCTAACCCACTTTCCCAAGCAAGGTAAGACTTTAATGGCATTAATTAGTGTTTGCAACCACCAATAATAAATGAAGAATGAGAAGTGAAGAAATATCAACCAACCATTATACATATACTCAATGTTAAACACCCATTTACATAACACCCATTTAGGGTTCACAACCTTAGTATTTAAACTTAGCCACACATGCTAAAATATAAAATACAAGATGTAATAAATGTCGTAGATGCTTACAAAGTGAAAGAATCTTCAATCAAAAGCTTCCAAAAAGATCAGCAATAGAGTTTGGACTGTAGCTTAACGTCTGTGTCGGATGTTCTTACACAAAGCTCTGACAAGCTATTTATAGAGGGACCAAGATCTGACAAAAAGCGGACAAATTTACCCTTCCAGGTCACATATGCGACCGCAGATCTACCGCATAACAGATCTGCGGTCCGCATCTTGAGAGACGGCATCGCATATAGGAACCCTAGTTTAATTACATATTGGCCGCATTGCAATTCTGCGGTCCGCATGTTGAATATGCGACCGCAGATAGCACCGCAAACGTGCATCTTCAGGTTCTTGTCTGTTCATTATGCGGCAGGAATGCGGATCGCATATTGAATGTGCGATCGCAGATTTGGTCGCATTCCTGTCGTGCATTGCAGCTCAACTCTCTGTTTCATTATGCGATTTCAAGACACTTTGTGCGGTCCGCATATCCAATCTGCGACCGCAGATTGGATCGCAGAACTGTTGTTTTGCCTATTTTGACCTCTTTCTTGTCTTTTTGCTTTGGATTTTGAGTTCTTGATCTTTTCTTCCTCTTTATCTATAAAACCACAAAATCACATAAGTATGTACTACATTTTGCAGTGAAACAAGCTAATATAAGATCAATTAGTATGTAAATGTGCCGAATCTCTCCGGCACATCAACACCCCCAACTTAAGGACGTCGCAGGACATGGTAGGGCGCGTCCATGGCACGGGTTATGAAGTGTCAAGATGTTGCAGTATGTGGCCAAAGGACATTTTAGGACGTCGCAGGACATGGCGGGATGTGGACATGGCACGGGTAAGGACGTGTCAAGACATGACCATGGCTGTTTCAAGACGTATTAGGACGTCGTAGCATATGGCAGGGCATGGCCATGGCATAGGTCAGGACGTCGCAGTATGTGGCCACATGACATGTCAGGACATGGCAGGACGAGGGCATGGCACGGGTCAGGACATGTTAGGACATGGCCATGGCACGTTTTAGGATGTGTCAGCATGTCGTAAGACATGGTAGGTGTCACAAGCGCATTTTATGTCTCACAAAAACAGCCCGCACGGTAGCTAAGACTCGCCTTAACTTCAGCATGCTACAATACTCGGCAAAAATTTCAGCAACTTTGGACTTTGATTATTTATGCAGCGTTTCAGCGTAGTAAGCTTATGATGAACTTAAGCAATGAAAATATAAGTGAAGGGACAGAATGAAAATGTGAACACAAGACACAATTTACAGGAAACTCTTTTCCCAACTTTGTATTTAACTCGAGCATATAAAGAAACTCATCTCGAAGTACATCCGTGTACAAAAATGAAGATCACTCTTGCCCTCACAAGACTACTCGTAGCCTTAGTGTTTCCACTCTTGAAAACATGACTTAGGACTCTTCCTAAATCAAAACGGTACCCGGTTATAGCATTCCTTTCTATTGCGCCTAAAATCTCTATTTCTACTAATATTTCACGTGTTTCTATTTATGGTTCTTATGGAGCTACATTGCAACAAATCTTCTTTTTCCTGCAGCATTGCTTCTATGATCTTAGGAGCACTGGCCGCCATGGCCCAAACAAAAGTAACTCACAAGTGTGCTGTCACACTTATTTCTCTCGTCTGCCATAAAAGGAAAGGGTGCTGCACATTTATAATTCTTGAAACAGCCCCATGTTTACAATAGTTGCCCCATTTTAGGCCACAACACTTGCTCGCTAACCCACTACTTTACTTTAGTGTAGTTGACACCCCCAACTACTAGGATCATGTAAATCATGCTATAGTAAATGGGCTCATGGCCACCAAAAATGTGCTAACTCTTGCCAGCATGATAGGACAAAGCTCAAGCGCTACCCATGTGCACAACATGTGCTAGTAACCGCCATTGACTTGGTCCATTCCATTGTTGCTGCCTTATTTCGTGACTTGGCTTAAACCAGGCACCAATGCCATTGCCTCCAATTGCATTGTGCCCCAATTTGCCTTTGCCAGCACCCATGACTTGGCTCATTTGCCGCAACTTAGCACCATGCCAAATAGATCCGCGCACTGCCTTCCCATTGCACATTTGCTTGCCTTTGCCTATCCGTTTTTGCCTTGCATTAGCATCACTTCCTCCTGCCTTGATGCCATTGCCATAGTCAATTGTCACCCTTAGCCCGCAACTCATTGTCAAGCCCTTGCTAAGCTACCTCGGATCCGTTCAAAGCCTTAGCCATCTTTTCCCCGTTTTCCCTTTTGACTTAGGCGCTACTCGCGCACCCCTCGTTTGCAACACTCTCGCTACCTCATGACAACACTCCTATTGTCAGGTCGAGCTCCAATGTCGGAGGTCTAACAAACCACCCACACTTTTTGCAACTCGACGTCGCCGTTGAGGTCAACTTAATGTATGAGTCCTAAGGGGTTGACAAGCACTACCCCTTGACCTCTCTCATCGGCTACAATTGCATTGACTCCAACAGCTTGCTTGTTACTGTTTAGTATCTCCAATGCAGCCCTCTTCCCTTTTTGCGCCTTCAGATCCGCGTTCTATCTCCTCCTTGCCATTTCTGCCTCAAGAAATGCAACTATATCACAAGAGATTGAAACTCTTCCCCTTCCAAAACATTTCCCTAAAATGCTTCTACTTTCGTTACCCTTTCCCGCAGTTCATCGTTACTGTCACGCCCCAAATCGAGGGGCATGACCGGCGCCTGACCGAGTTGCCCCAGTCAAGCGGACCTGGGTGCCTTTCATTCCCACGCGTTAACCCTGTGTTGATTGTTTCTCATTAACCAATTATTTACCAATAATGACTGATTTCATAATGCATAAACATAACCATGTGATTGATTCACTAACAAGTTCATAATTTATATTTACAACGCCCCATACATATACATAGGCCACAATCCCACAGTTTACATGTCTATGGAGCCTCTAGGATACAAAAAGGGAAATACAATACTTGCCGGTAATAAGGCTCCGGCTATACCTTGCAAAACCAAAATGAAATCTAAACCGAGTGGCATGAACCACACAAGGCCCCGAGGAAGAAAGGGGCTCACCAAAACGGGCAGTGGAAGGAGAAGGATACTACTGCCGATGAGCTGAAGTGCTTGCTACTGATCCACCTACAATCATAACACGAATGTAGCGCCCCGGTAAAAGGGACGTCAGTACACTTGAATTGTACTGGTATGTATGGACAAACTTTGTCCCAAGTAAACTCAAGCCATTGAATTACATCAACAATTAATTAAGCCAGCTAACCAGGTTTCCACATTTTCCTCATTTCAAATAATTCTCAACACAAAGCACTTTCTACAATCAACCAATTTAACAATAACCAATCAATCACGTAAAGCACAAGTAGTCAAACAAAGGGGCAATCAGTGCCCCACAGGTTGCAAACTCTCCTGCTGTCTCCTTTCACAATTTCACATTATTGATTTTTGTATCAATTTTCAATAGCGATTTCGATCGCTTTCCATCCTTATTGCCCCCGACCACCCTTATTACCTCGGCCACCCTTATCACCCCAACCCACACCTTATTTCCCCACGTTGCAGCGCGCAACACGACCCCGCCTTACAGTTGAAAACACAACAATTTCAAACAGCAGATAAGGTACTACACATAATTTCAACAAGTTCAAATAAGCAACGTACACATTGGTTCATGTTCTCAATTACTTCTCAAGACAATATCAAAACCAAGTTACAAGTATTCCAAAATCGAGAATGCCCACATAATCATGTTCAACAATTTACCACAATTAAGGTGTTTCAAATTCCTTCCACAATAAGCCAAATATGCCATCACAATGGTTGTTCCCAATTCTTTACCAATCTCGATTACCTTTTTATCTTTCAATTCATATTTAATACTACACCACACGTAGTTCAACATCAATCGAATGCTCAACAAGGAAATCAAAGAATTTCGTACAATTTCTCAATTTGACACATGCCAAAACAATTCGCACATATTTGGGTGATTTTACAAGAATCAAAATTAGCCATACATACCTGGTGATGAGTTTTCTTCCGTTAACTTCCTACTTTATGCTTACCCACGCTATCTTACTCTTGCCAACCTTGTTCTTGAAGACTCTTACTTCTACTCACTTCTTTTTACTAAAAATCAAGTTCAATAATCATGCATGAGTGTAAAAATTCTATTTTCAAAAGCTATTATATGCAAACCGCTCTTTACCCAATTTAAAACTGAAAATCAAAGAAAATAGTTAGGGTTTTTACCTTGAAAAGATTGGGGATGTTGAATCTTTGCCCTAAGATCCCTTGGAATTAAGATGGTTGGAACCATCTTTGAAGATGAAAGATTTCTCTCTCTAAAAACCCTCTCTTCTCTCTCTAATTTTGGTAAGATGATATGATAAAATGAAGAAGAAGTGTGTTATATTAAAGAAGAGATCGGGTCAAAATGTTACAAAAATCTGGGTCGGGGTCAATTATGCGGTGCACTATGCGACCGCGCAGAATCAACATGTGGTCCGCATAGTGACCGCAGAATTGCCCCAAATTTTACACAGGTTCTGTTAAGGAATGCGGTCACTATGCGGACCGCATGTTGATTCTGCGGTCGCAAAGTGCACCGCAGATTTGACATGCGATCGCATATCGACCGCACTTTTGACACAATTTTTGGGAAACTCTCTGGAACGATTTGCGGCAAGAATGCGGTCCGCATGTCAGGTTTGCGGTCGCATTCTTGACCGCATATTTGACATTTTTCGGAAAAATTAATTCTCTACATTTTTGAAACATAAATCACTTCCAAGGGTCCGAACCGCGGCGAGCTTGCGAGCCGCGAAGAATTCTACGCATTCCTAACACATTTATTCGGACCATGACACCACAACTACTAGGTTTTATGCACAAAATTTTTACGGGGCCTTACATCCTCCCCCCTTAAGATCATTCGTCCTCGAATGAGGATTTTGAAATAAATGAGTTGGTTTTGAAAGACATGATATGCAACCATCAAAATTTTGACTAACTCTTATATTTTAGAAAAATTTCGCCGGAGTTTCCTTTGTATTATGGACATATCCACCTGTCAGAGGGCCCCCGAAACACATTACCAAACAACAATATACAAGTACAATACTTTCCACAACTGGTATACACTTTCTTACCTCAACGAATGCACATATTCTATCATATTATTACAATTGCACAGAAACTAGTCACTTCAATGAATTCTTACCTTGTTAAACCAATTTAACACGCGAATATTTATAAGGATTTCATTTATCAAGAAAGGTTCAAGTGACCCAAGGTAACAACACATTTAACTCATTACAAGATGAAGGGGACTTTACTAATACTAAGAGGGAAACAACTTAGACAAGATGACAGTTACTAGGAGTAGGAGGGTCACCTAATTTCTTCTAGACTTGATCGAACAAATGGGGGTACTTTTCCTTCATCTCTTTCTCCGCTTCCCATGTGGCCTCCTCAACTTGTTGACTTCGCCACAATACTTTAACAGAGGCAACTTCCTTATTTCTCAACTTACGGACTTGCCTATCAAGAATGGCAACTGGAACCTCTTCATATGACAGATCTTCATTAACCTCTATAGCTTCGACTGGCATGATGGTGGATGGATCTCCAATCACTTTCTTCAACATGGACACGTGGAATACCGGGTGCACTGATGACATCTCGGGAGGCAACTCTAGCCTATAAGCAACTTGACCAATCCTTTGAACGATCCGATATGGCCCGACATACCTAGGACTCAATTTCCCTTTCTTTCCAAATCGCATGACTCCCTTCATAGGAGATACCCCCAAGAACACCCAATCATCGACTTGAAACTCCAAATCCCTTCGACGAACGTCTGCATAGGACTTTTGACGACTCTGTGCTGTTTTCATTCTCTCCTGAATAACTTTGACATTTTCCATAGCTTCGTACACCATATCTGGCCCTAGCAATTCCGCTTCACCTACCTCAAACCACCCGATTGGCGATCTACATCTTCTCCCATACAATGCCTCAAACGGGGCCATTTGAATGCTACCATGATAGTTGTTATTGTAAGCAAATTCTATCAGTGGCAAGTGTTCATCCCAATTACCTTTAAAATCTAAGACACAAGCCCGCAACATATCTTCGAGCGTCTGAATGGTCCGCTCGGCCTGACCGTCAGTCTGCGGATGGAAAGTTGTGCTGAGATTCACCTGAGTTCCCAAACTTTTCTGAAACTTCTTCCAAAAGTTAGCGGTGAACTGAGCCCCGCGATCTGAGATGATAGAAAGTGGAGTGCCATGAAGCCTTACTATCTCTTTGATGTACAATCTTGCATATTGCTCCGCAGTATCAGTGGACTTGACAGGCAGGAAGTGAGCTGATTTGGTGAGTCGATCCACTATCACCCATATTGAGTCGAACTTTCGCCGAGTGCGAGGTAACCCTACCACGAAATCCATATTGATCATCTCCCATTTCCACCTTGGTATTTCTATAAGCTGAGTTAATCCTCCAGGCCGTTGATGCTCGGCCTTCACTTGTTGACCAGTTCGGACATTTAGCTACAAAGCCCGCCACATCCCTTTTCATACCGTTCCACCAATAAATCTCCTTGAGATCGTGATACATTTTCGTTGAACCAGGGTGCACAGAATACCTGGAAGTATGAGCCTCTGCCATCACTCTTTCCCGAAGCTCGTCCACATCCGGAATGCATAGCCTATCTTGACACCGCAATACACCATCTTCGCTGCTGAGTACAAATGCTGAGGTCTTGTCATTCATGATCGCTTCCTTCACCCGAACCAATGCTGGATCCATGAACTGTTTTTCCTTGATTTCCGCGACCAATGATGATTCTGCTCCATTATGCACCAAGATATCCCCCTCGTCTGACGCCGAAATACGAACCCCCAAGCTGGCTAATTGGTAGACCTCTCGAGCCAGGGGTATCTGATCCACACCCAAATGAGCCAAACTACCCATGGATTTCCGACTAAGAGCGTCGGCTACCACATTTGCCTTCCCTGGATGGTACAATATGTCCATATCGTAGTCCTTGAGTAGTTCTAACCACCGCCGCTGTCTCAGATTCAGCTCTTTCTGCTTGAACAAATACTGGAGGCTCTTGTGGTCCGAAAACACATCTACATGAACCCCATAAAGATAGTGTCGCCATATTTTCAAGGCAAACACAACAGCTGCAAGTTCCAAATCATGCGTCGGATAATTCTTCTCATGGTTCTTGAGTTGTCTGGAAGCATAAGCTATAACCTTTCCGTGCTGCATCAATACACATCCCAAACCAACTCTGGAGGCATCACAATAGATTACAAATCCCTCTGTGCCTTCTGGCAAGGCCAGTACTGGTGCCGAGGTCAATCTTGACTTCAATTCTTGGAAACTTTTCTCACATGCTTCGGACCACTGGAACTTAACTGCTTCTGCGTCAATTTAGTCAATGGGGAGGCGAGGGTTGAGAATCCCTCTACAAACCTCCGATAGTACCCTGCCAGACCCAAAAAGCTGCGAATCTCTGTCGGGGTCGTGGGTCTAGGCCAATCTTTCACTGCCGCAATCTTCCGAGGATCCACCATAATTCCCTCACTGGAAATAACATGCCCTAGAAAAGCTACGGACTCCAACCAAAACTCACATTTTGAGAACTTGGCATACAATTGATGCTGAAGAAGGGTCTGCAATGCTGCTCTGAGGTGAACGGCATGATCTTCCCTGCTCCGAGAGTAGATGAGAATATTGTCAATGAATACAATCACAAAGGAATCTAGGAATGGCTTGAAAACCCGATTCATAAGGTCCATGAAAGCTGCTGGGGCGTTGGTTAGCCCAAAAGACATAACCAAAAACTCAAAGTGACCATAACGAGTTCTGAAGGCGGTTTTAGGAATATCCTGCTCCCTGATTTTCAACTGGTGGTACCCGGACCGTAAATCAATCTTTGAGAAGAACCTCGCTCCCTGCAATTGGTCAAACGGATCATCCACTCGAGGCAATGGATATTTATTCTTAATGGTGACTTTGTTAAGCTGCCGATAATCAATACACATTCGAAGTGACCCATCCTTCTTTCTGACAAAGAGAACCGGAGCACCCCATGGCGACACACTCGGTCGTATGAACCCTTTCTCTAATAAATCCCTCACCTGCTCCTTTAACTCCCTTAACTCTGCTGGCGCCATTCCTGTATGGTGGAATGGATATTGGCTGAGTATCTGGCAATACATCGATCCCAAAATCAATCTCCCTATCCGGCGGAATGCCCGGAAGCTCATCCGGAAACACTTCAGGAAATTCATTCACAATTGGCACGGACTCGAGGGTAGTCACCTCTAAGGTGGTGTCCGTTACCCGAACCAGGTGATAGATACACCCCTTCTTAATCATCTTCGAAGCCTTAAGGTAGGAAATAAACCTACCCCTTGGCACTACACCATTTCCTCTCCATTCAATGACTGGCTCGTTAGGGAACTCGAGCCTCACAACTCTCGTCCGACAGTCAAGCTTGGCAAAGCACGAATAGAGCCAATCCATCCCCATAATTACATCAAAATCTACCATCCCAAGCTCAATAAGATCAGCTGTGGTATCACGACCACCCACTGTAACAACACAATTCCTATAGACTCGTGAGGCTGTAATAGAATCACCAATAGGAGTCAACACAGAGAACGGCTCATGAAGCTGTTGGGGTTCTATCCCAAAGCTTTAAGCAATGAATGGAGTAACATAAGACAAGGAGGACCCAGGATCAATAAGGGCATAGCAATCAATAGTTTGAACAGACAGGATACCTGTAACAACATCTGGAGAAGCCTCGGCATTCCGGCGGTCACTCAATGCATAGAATCGGCTAGGTCCACCCCTACCCTGAGCTCCACCCCTAGCTGCACCACGCCCCGCTGATGCTGGAGTACGCGCTGATGATGTAGCAGCTGAAGAACCGGATGACTGAGCAGATCCCCTACCTATACCCTGATGGGGTGCACGACACTCTCGCTGAATGTGACCTCTCACCCCGCACCCGAAGCACACTGGAAGGTCAAGGTAGCAAGTTTCTGTATGAAATCTCCCACACTTGGGGCATGTAGGTCTCCCCTGCTGCTGGGATCTCACCCCAGGATGACCGGACTGACGAGACCTCCTGCTGTCTGAACCAGGTCTCGAGTAACTGCCTTGCTGATGACTGTGCACGGATGGCGGTGCACTCGCGGAGGACTGAGCATATGACTGGGATGGCCCTGATGACCCCCTCCCTGGAAGTGATCTCCCTGAACGACCCATTGACCGGGCCCTGCTGCTACTTTCTCTTTCTGCACAAATCTTCAATTTCCTGGCCTCTGTGGCTTGAGCAAACCCCACAATCCTCCCATAGTTCATGTCTGAGTGCAAAGCTGCTGTGGCGGCCTCATTCACCACCAAAGGGCTAAGGCCCTGAACAAACCGTCGAACCCGGGCATCCATGGTCGACACTAAATGAGGAGCGTACTTGGACAACCGTACGAACTCTATGTGATACTCCCAAACACTCATTCTGCCCTGTTTGAGAACCTCGAACTCCGTGGCGCGGGCTGCCATCACCTCGGCAGGCAAGAAGTGGTCCATAAATACATCTACGAACTCATCCCATCTGGCCGTAGGGCTCCCTTCCTCACGGGAATCCTCCCACATTTCGAACCATGAACGTGCCGCTCCCTTCGGCCTGTAAGAGGCCAACTCTACCCCCTCTATATCTGTAGCCTTCATCACTCTGAGGGTCTTGTATATCTCATCAAGGAATTCCTGTGGGTCAGCCTCTGGATCGGTGCCTGAAAATTCTGGAGGGGCCAATCGCAAGAATTGATGGACTCTAGAGCCAAAGGAATCTCCCTGTCCGCTGGAGGATGCAGGGGCATCATGGGATCTCTGGGCCTGGGCGGCCACTAACTGTGTTAACATATGGATGGCTCCCCTAAGATCTTCATTAGAGATACCAGAGCCCGAAGCGGGAACTGTATCTGAGTCAGGAACACTGGCAGGAGGAATGGTGGCATCCTCTGCCGTAGCTGGAATAGGGACACTTGGGTTTTGAACAGATGGGTCAGGCAAATTCGGAACTGGTGGGTCATTCTCTCCCACGGCATCGGGTACATGATTAACAACTGCACTTGGGTCGGCATTGGCTCTAAGGCCGAGTCTAGCCTTCTTCTTAGGTGCCATATTCTGAAAATTTGGGAACAAGGCACGAATTAGACACGGATATCTCCACATTGCACTTTACCGCACGATATAGATTAACAAAGAAGTAGGTAAATTCCTAAATGCCCGTGTAGCCCCCTACTTATATGATGTGGTCGACAACACACCTATAAGAAGGGCACTACTAGACACGGCTCCGAGACAACCTAGGACACTTTAAAACCATAGGCTCTGATACCAAGTTTGTCACGCCCCAAATCGAGGGACATGACCGGCGCCTGACCGAGTTGCCCCAGTCAAGCGGACCTGGGTGCCTTTCATTCCCACGCGTTAACCATGTGTTGATTGTTTCTCATTAACCAAATATTTACCAATAATGACTAATTTCATAATGCATAAACATAACCATGTGATTGATTCACTAACAAGTTCATAATTTATATTTACAACGCCCCATACATATACATAGGCCACAATCCCACGGTTTACATGTCTATGGAGCCTCTAGGATACAAAAAGGGAAATACAATACTTGCCGGTAACAAGGCTCCGGCTATACCTTACAAAACCAAAATGAAATCTAAACCGAGTGGCATGAACCACACAGGGCCCCAAGGAAGAAAGGGGCTCACCAAAACGGGCAGTGGAAGGCGAAGAATACTACTGCCGATGAGCTGAAGTGCTTGCTACTGAACCACCGACAATCATAACACGAATGTAGCGTCCCCGGCAAAAGGGACGTCGGTACACTTGAATTGTATTGGTATGTATGGACAAACTTTGTCCCAAGTAAACTCAAGCCATTGAATTACATCAACAATTAATTAAGCCAGCTAACCAGGTTTCCACATTTTCCTCATTTCAAATAATTCTCAACACAAAGCACTTTCTACAATCAACCAATTTAACAATAACCAATCAATCACGTAAGGCACAAGTAGTCAAACAAAGGGGCAATCAGTGCCCCACAGGTTGCAAACTCTCCTGCTGTCTCCTTTCACAATTTCACATTATTGATTTTTGTATGAATTTTCAATAGCGATTTCGATCGCTTTCCATCCTTATTGCCCCCGACCACCCTTATTACCTCGGCCACCCTTATCACCCCAACCCACACCTTATTTCCCCACGTTGCGGCGCGCAACACGACCCCGCCTTACAGTTGAAAACACAACAATTTCAAACAGCAGATAAGGTACTACACACAATTTCAACAAGTTCAAATAAGCAACGTACACATTGGTTCATGTTCTCAATTACTTCTCAAGCCAATATCAAAACCAAGTTACAAGTATTCCAAAATCGAGAATGCCCACATAATCATGTTCAACAATTTACCACAATTAAGGCGTTTCAAATTCCTTCCACAATAAGCCAAATATGCCATCACAATGGTTGTTCCCAATTCTTTACCAATCTCGATTACCTTTTTATCTTTCAATTCATATTTCATACTACACCACACGTAGTTCAACATCAATCGAATGCTCAACAAGGAAATCAAAGAATTTCGTACAATTTCTCAATTTGACACATGCCAAAACAATTCGCACATATTTGGGTGATTTTACAAGAATCAAAATTAGCCATACATACCTGGTGATGAGTTTTCTTCCGTTAACTTCCTACTTTATGCTTACCCACGCTATCTTACTCTTGCCAACCTTGTTCTTGAAGACTCTTACTTCTACTCACTTCTTTTTTACTAAAAATCAAGTTCAATAATCATGCATGAGTGTAAAAATTCTATTTTCAAAAGCTATTATATGCAAACCGCTCTTTACCCAATTTAAAACTGAAAATCAAAGAAAATAGTTAGGGTTTTTACCTTGAAAAGATTGGGGAAGTTGAATCTTTGCCCTAAGATCCCTTGGAATTAAGATGGTTGGAACAGTCTTTGAAGATGAAAGATTTCTCTCTCTAAAAACCCTCTCTTCTCTCTCTAATTTTGGTAAGATGATATGATAAAATGAAGAAGAAGTGTGTTATATTAAAGAAGAGATCGGGTCAAAATGTTACAAAAATCGGGGCCGGGGTCAATTATGCGGTGCACTATGCGACCGCAGAATCAACATGCGGTCCGCATAGTGACCGCAGAATTGCCCCAAATTTTACACAGGTTCTGTTAAGGAATGCGGTCACTATGCGGACCGCATGTTGATTCTGCGGTCGCAAAGTGCACCGCAGATTTGACATGCGATCGCATATCGACCGCACTTTTGACACGATTTTTGGGAAACTCTCTGGAACGATTTGCGGCAAGAATGCGGTCCACATGTCAGGTTTGCGGTCGCATTCTTGACCGCATGTTTGACATTTTTCGGAAAAATTAATTCTCTACATTTTTGAAACATAAATCACTACCAAGGGTCCGAACCGCGGCGAGCTTGCGAGCCGCGAAGAATTCTACGCATTCCTAACACATTAATTCGGACCATGACACCACAACTACTAGGTTTTATGCACAAAATTTTTACGGGGCCTTACAGTTACCACCAGCCATGTTCTCGAACTAGACCATGAAATCCGCCACTGCACATTATGACTCCACCACGAACCTAACCAACCTGACCTTTTTGGCCAACCTGGCTCTGATACCAGTTGTCACGGGCGCATTTTATGTCTCACAAAAATAGCCCGCGCGGCAGCCAAGACTCGCCTTGACTTCAGCCTGCTACAACACTCGTCCAAAATTTCAGCAACTTTGGACTTTGATTATTTATGCAGCGTTTCAATGTAGTAATCTTAGGATGAACTTAGGCAACAAAAATATAAGTGAAGGGACAGAATGAAAATGTGAACACAAGACACAATTTATAGGAAAAACTTTTTCCAACTTTATATTTAGCTCGAGCATACAAAGAAACTCATCTCGAAGTACATCCGTGTACAAAAATGAAGATCACTCTTGACCCTCACAAGACTACTCTTAGCCTTAGTCTTTCCAGTCTTGAAAACACGATTTAGGACTCTTCCTAAATAAAAACATGCACTCCACAGACGTTTTTAACTCATAAGTGTGCTCTCACACTTATTTCTCTTGTCTGCCACAAAAGGAAAGGGTGCTGCCCATTTATAATTCATGAAACAGCCCCATGTTTACAATAGTTGCCCCATTTTAGGCCACAACACTTGCCCACTAACCCACTACTTTACTTTAGTGTAGTTGACACCCCCAACTTCTAGGATCATGTAAATCATGCTAAAGTAAATGGGATCATGGCCCCCAAAAACGTACATGGCCCCCAAAAACGTGCTAACTCCTACCAGCATAATAGGACAAAGCTTAACCGCTGCCTATATGCACAGCATGTGCCAGTAACCGCCTTTGACTTGGTCCATTCCATTGTTGCTGCCCAATTTCGTGCCGTGGCTTGGACCAGGAACCAATGCCATTTCCTCCAGCTTCAATGTGCCCCAATTTGTCTTTGACATTGCCCACGACTTGGCCCGTTTGCCGCAACTTAGCACCATGCCAAATTCGTCCGCGCACTGCCTTCCCGTTGCACATTTGCTTGCCTTTGCCTATCCATTTTTGCCTTGCATTGGCATCACTGCCTCCTGCCTTGATGCCTTTGCCATAGTCATGTGTCACCCTTAGCCCACAAATCATTTTCAAGCCCTTGCTAAGCTGCCTCGGATCCGTTCAAAGCCTTTGCCATTACTTGCCCGTTTTCCCTTTTTGACTTTGGTGCTAGTCGCGCGCCCCTCGTTTGTAACACTCTCGCTACCTCATGACAACACTCCTATTGTTAGGTCGAGCTCCAATGTCGGAGGTCTAATAATAGGGAATGGCTAAGGCACGGGTCAAGACGTTTCACGATGTCGCAAGACGTGCCTATAATACATTTAAGGACATCGGAGGATATGTTAGTACGTGAGCATGGCATGGGTCAGGACGTGTCAAGACATGGCTAGAGCACGGGTCAAGACAGTGTAGGACGTTGCATCAGGTTTTTTCAGAAAATGGTATGACGTGGTCATGGCACGAGTCAGGACGGGTCAATACACGGCCATGTCATACATCAGAATGTGTCAGGACATCATAGGACATGGAAGGGCATGGCCATGGCAGGGGTTAGGACGTGTTAGGACGATGCAAGACGTGGCCACAGGATTTGTCAAGACATGGAAGGACGTGGGCGTGGCATGGGTCGGGACATGTCAGGACATGGCCATGGCATATTTCAGGACCTGTCAGGACGTCACGGGACATAGTAGGGGATAACAGTGGCACGGGTCAGAACGTGGGCACAAGACGTGTTAGGACATCGTAAGACATGGTAGGATGTGGTCAAATCACGGGTTAAGATATGTTAGGACACGAAAATGGCATATTTCATAACGTGTTAGGATGTCATAGGACATGGTAGGGCGTGGCCATCATATGGGTTGGGACGTTGCAAGATATGGAAGGGCATGGCCATGGCACGGGTCAGGACGTGTTAGGATGTTACAGGACGTGGCCACAAGACGTGTTAGGATGTCGTATGGCACGGGTCAGGACATGGCCATTGCACAGGTCAGGACATGTGAGGACATCGCATGGCACAGGTCATGACATGGCCGTAGCACGTGTTAGGACGTGTTAGGACATGGTACGGCATGGCCAAGGCATAGGTCAAGATGTTACGGGACATGGCAAGACACGGGCGTGGAACAGGTTAGGATGTGTCAAGACATGGCCATGGCACGGGTCAGGATGTTGCAAGGTGTGACTGCATGACGTGTGAGGACGTCACAGGACATGGCATGACATGGGCATGTCACGGGTGAGGACGTGTTAGGACATGGCCATGGCATGTTTCAGGACGTTTCAGGACGTCGCAGGACATGCCAGTATGTGTCCATGGCATAGGTCTGGACATGGCCACATGACGTTTAAGGACGTCATAGGACATGGCAGAATGTAGCCATGGCACGTTTCAGGACGTGTTCGGACATCACAAGACATTGCAAGGAGAGGCTATGGAATGGGTCCGGACATCACAGGATGCAGCCACAGGATGCGTCAGGACATGGCAGAACGTCGGCATAGCACATGTCAGGACGTGTCAGGACATGTCCATGGCACGTTTCAAGACGTGTCAGGATGTCGCAGGACATGGCAGGGCATGGCCATGGCACAAGTCAAGACATCACAGGACATGGCAACATGATGTGTCAGGATGTCGCATGACATGGCAGCACAAGGGCTTGGCAAGGGTTAGGGCATGTTAGGACATGGCCATAGCATGTGTCAGGACGTGTCAGGATATCATGGAACATGGCAGCGTGTGGCCATGGCATGAGTCAGGACGTCAGGATATCGTAAGACATGTCATGATAGCGCAGGAAATGACAAGATGTGGGCACGACACAGATCAAAACATGTCAAGACATGGACATGGCATGGGTTAGGACGTGTAAGGACGTCGCAGGATGTGCACACATGACTCTCACCATTCCTATGATACTATGGTTGTACAGCTACGGTACCCTATGAAGAGATTTTCCACTCTTTGTTTTGTAGAGTAGGGGGTTGGGGGTTACCGTGCTCTATCTAGAATCGACCATGTTAGAAGTCTTAAGATAGAGAGATTGATTGTGCTTCATGTCTCCCAAGAGCATATTGTTCTGAGTGAGGGTAATGTTTGCTATCGCCGCTTCCTGTTTTGCTTTCTTAGCGAAATGATTTCTTCTGTTCAAATCAAACATCGTTTTTTTCCATTTTGCCCCTACCTTGGTGTTGACCCTAGGTTCGCTAGCTTCCTTTCCGGTCTCGTATGGGGAGTAAGTTAATCCATTCCACTAAAATACTCTTTATTGATTAAGCTTTCTCAGTCTTGGTTTGAAATCCTTGACAGTTCAGTTCGCGTAGTTCATAGCCATCGTTACAGGAAAGAACTTGTATTACAAGGATTCAGAAACGGTAAATCTGGCAATTTCTACCAGGGTGGTGGGTCAGAGCGGATTCCCTTGCTTTAGGGCAGGAATAACGGAAAGGTTAGGGGGCCTATCTTTAAGCAGCTGGCTTCCATGTAGCTACAGCTGCAGAGAATAGTCTCTAAAAGCTACAGCTGTCTCTTCTTATTATTCTCCGAAAACATACCTAGGTTTTGGCAATCACTCTACTGACAGAGAACCTAACAGATACCAATAAGCCTTTAGGCAGGCAGCGGAAATGGTAAATGTTGTCTTCCTTTTCAATGACTTCTTCCTTTCCTTTTTACCATACTAAATTCTAGCTTACCCTCGGATCAGGGGATACCTTAAGTCAGCAGCTTCCTTTGAAGATAGGGCATTTACATAAACTCTGAAACCGTACCTAGGGAGCTTACATCAGGAAACTCTCAAGCTTGCCGAGGAAGGAACCAAACAGAGAAAGACACCGTCCAACCACTTTTTATGCGCGCGTACCACTTTTGAGTATCTTTGCACTGCTAGCTCCCTTAGATCATTGGCTACTAGAAAGACTAGAACTCAGGAACATCAATATTGTTAGGGATCATTAAGATACGACCCTTAGCCTATTCCTTTCTGCCTTTTGAACGAATCTAGAACCTCAATCAGCAGATTCATTAGAAACCTTTCTTGGAAGACTCAATTCATTAGATAAGCCTAGTACATAATCACTGATAGGATCATTCCTGAAATTAACAAATCATTAATGGGCACTTTGAAGCAAGTTGATCCTACAATAAATACGGGCTTCTGAATTGATCTCATCTTTTAAGAATTTTCATTTTTCTTTGTTGATAATAACCTTTTCATTAAATAAAATGCGCTTTATAGCAATACCACATATACATTTCAACCTCGAATTTTCAATTACGAAAAAAATTAGAGAGTCCATTAGTTAATTAATCATGACAAAAAATTTCTCTCTCGAAATAGAAATCAAAATGGAATTATAGGAAAGAAAGAATAAAAACAAAAAAAGAAAAAAGTAAGAAAAAAAGGCATCCCCCCTTTTTGCTTTCGCAATTAGATTCTTTTCTTTCTATTTCTATTTTATTTCATTCCTATTCTCCTTTCTCAGAAAAAGGGCCTTTAACCAAAGTAAAAGATTACTTCGTTCTTGATAGTTATTTACTTACTCAGTGGATAGGAACATACTCTGGATCAGAGTCATGGGGAGTACTTCTTGATCATTTCTACGAACGTAAAGCCCCAATTCGAATTCCTTTTATGTACAGAATCTCAATTACTAATCCTTTGTGTATCTTAGTCTTCCTAACCATCCACTCATTTTTGCTTTCAACCTCCCGTTTTGGAAATCCATCTATGGTAATAGACAGTAAAAACTCCATCCAGTTGATCTTTTGAACCCGCTTCAAGCTATCATGACAATTCACCAATCTTAGTGTAAACAATATCTATTGCTTATGTTTACTTTTTTCACCTTTTGATTCTTGTACATAGGAAATGAGACTCAACCTTTTTACTGCAAATTTACAAGTCGTTTTCTTTCACTCATATAACTATCTGGTTTAGTTCATCAACCCAAATGCTGAATAAAAATGAAAATATATATATTCAATCAAATCTTTTTACCTTTGTTTCTAGAAAGAAAAGAATTTGGAGAAATTTTAGGTCTCCCCGAATCACACGTAGAGATATTGATAACACACATAGAGCTAATGGTATTTCATAACTAATTGATTGAGCAGCTGTGCATAGACCACCTAAAAAGGAATATTTATTATTTGATCCATATCCAGACATAAGAAGTCCAACGAGAGCAATATTTGAAATGGCAATCCAGAAAAAACACCAATACTAAGATCGGCTAGAACAAGGTGATCACCAAAAGGATTTACTGAATAACTTAGAAAGATGGATATTACTGCTATGGAAGGTCCGATACTGAATAAAAGAGTATCTCTTGTAGATGGAATAAGGTTCTCTTTCAAAAGTAGTTTTGTCCCATCTGCTAGAGCTTGAAGAATTCCTAAAGGGCCAGCATATTCAGGTACGATACGTTGTTGTATTCCTGCAGATATTTCTCTTTCTAACCAAACAATTACTAGTACACCTATTGTGATTCCTAATACAAGAGTCAAAATAGGGTAAAACATCCATATGATCCCATAGACTTCTTTTAAGGATTCCAATTTGGAAAAAGAATTGATAGTTTTTATTTCTGTTGTATCAGTTATCATTTCAACGATCAACTTATCCCATAATGATATCTATGCTACCTAGTATTGTCATAATATCAGCCAATTTCATTCTTTTAACTAACTGAGGAAGAATTTGCAAATTGATAAAACCTGGTGGGCGTATTTTCCATCTCCAAGGAAAAACGCTTTGATCTCCTATGAGAAAAATTCCCAACTTTTGTGCCGTTAGTAGGCCTAGTCTTTCTGGCAATTGCAATGGCTTCTTTATTTCTTCATGTTCAAAAAAATAAGATTGTTTAGATCCGCTGGGACCCAATCTCATCCATTTTTTTTAAAACGTGGACTTGTATCGTAACACAGATATCTATTTATTGGAATATAGTATAACATGTGATTTCCACCAAACATAAAGGAAAAAACTCTTATGCCTGCAGAAATATGATATATGGATATATCAATTCTAGCAATTTTTAAATAGATCAGGATCGCTAGATGGCTGAAACGTAGTCAGTGAATCTCTATGTATATCAATATGTATAGTGGGATCGTATTAAATAAAGAGTATGTTATTATTTTAGATTTAACCAATTTGATGAATCACTCCTAAAAGTTGACATCAAACTAGTGCTAGTTCACCTCAAACTAGTGCTAGTTGATGAGAGTTACTTCGGAAACAAAAAAGTAAAGTCAAATTTCTCTGGGGTATTATCACAATTCCAATAAAATGCAATCGGGTAAAGTATGACTTGGCCATCAGAACATATATGGATAGAACTTATAACGGGGTCTCGAAAAATAAGTAATTTATGCTGGGCCTTTATCCTTTTTTTAGGTTCATTAGGCTTCTTATTACTTGGAAAATATAGTTATCTTGGTAGAAATTTGATATCTTTTTTTCCGCCTCAGCAAATCATTTTTTTTCCACAAGGACTCGTCATGTCCTTCTACGGAATTGCGGGTCTCTTTATTAGCTCTTATTTGTGGTGCACAATTTCCTGGAATGTAGGTAGTGGTTATGATCGATTCGATACAAAGGAAGGAATAGTCTGTATTTTTCGTTCGGGATTTTCGGGAAAAAATCGTCGCATATTCCTCCGATTTCTTATAAAAGATATTCATTCCGTTAGAATATAAGTTAAAGAGGGTATTTATGCTCGTCGTGTTCTTTATATAGACATCCGAGGCCAGGGGTCCATTCCCTTGACTCATACTGATGAGAATTTGACTCCACGAAAAATTGAACAAAAGGCTGCTGAATTAGCTTATTTCTTGCGTGTACCAATTGATGTATTTTGAGAAATTTTGATATCAGTATCAGGAAACAATATTATGAATTTATTTATTCGAAGTGAATGCTTAGATTTTTTCTTGATTCTTTCTAGATTCAAAGACTAACCACAACATCACAAAGAAAATAGATTCATTAGTCCGATACCTTGTATAAAACTCATGTGTGTAAGAAATATTTGATCGCATTTTTCTATTTCGAAAGAATGGAAAGTGTATAAAACTCATGTTTGGCAAGCTGCTGTAAATTTTCTAGATATAACTATCTGATTTTAAACGATTTTATTTATTTTAAAATTTTTCTCGAATAAATCATGAATTTTCTAGGATATTATTAAGGATCTCATCGAAAACTTACAGCAGCTTGCCAAAAAAAGGCTAAGCGAAAAAAAAAATAGAGGTATTACTGGCATAATATCTACGATTGGATTCAAAAAAGCATAGGCCTCGGGCAATTTGCCGAAGAAAAAACTACTCGAAAGAAGGGTCGAATTAAGACAGATACCGATCAAACTAAATGTATTAAGCATAACAGACTTTTTGTTCTTGGAGATAATTGCATTTTGATTGAGTTATTGATATAAGGAAAGGGAAAGTAAGTAAGGTAAACAAAAAATACTTCTTTTTCGTTGGACCCACCCAATCAAAAATCCTCTTTTTCTCAAAGGAGAATCGAAAAAATCATATTTTCATACAATATCTTAATTGAATTATATGTAATGATCAATAAATTAAGTTGAATTCTATATCTACACATACCAAAAACATCACAAAATCGTAGTAACAATCTAATCTATTCTATAGATATTTGGACTAGAGTTGACAAACAAACGAAACAAGCAATATACTTTCTTAATATCGAATAGAAATCTAAATGGGGTGTGGCCAAGTGGTAAGGCAACGTGTTTTGGTCCCGCTATTCGGAGGTTCGAATCCTTTCGTCCCAGAACATATATATATTCTATGAGAATATAGATTGTTTTTTTAACAATGTTCTGTTTAAAATCGAAATGTTAGCTGGAATGTGATTGTTGTTTCTGATTTTTTTCTTCGATGAATCATTTTTTTTTCAAAAACTGAATCGAGATGCGAAAGAATCTATAATCCCTATCTCGTATTCTCGATCCCCTAAATTAGCCTAATTAGATTCAATTTTCTTTTTTTGTGGATTCCTTGACTTTTTGCCATGAGGGGTTTTTTGGTACTAATTAAATTCACTAAGTCTCTTAATTCTTAATTAATGAGTTAGGCTGAAATATCAAAAAATAGGAGCAAAAACATGACTTAATCTGGACTTGTTTGGTTTTGTGCCTAGACAGCTCGCATTTCGTAAAAATCAAAAAGACTAGGACACCCCCCTCTTTCTTTTGATTTATGCTTCATCAGTCCCATAGAATGGGGTAGATAGGAGTTAATCAGTAATGGGAAGGCATTCATTTCAATATCTATAAACGGTGACAATTGCTCAGTCTATTTGATCAAATTGATAGATACGAAACCCTCCCCATTCTGAATTGATCTCATCTGCCCATCGCAAATACAGAACAGTACGTAAGACATGTCATGATAACACAGGACATGACAAGACGTGGGCATGACACAAGTCAAAACATGTCAAGACATGGACATGGTATGGGTTAGGACATGTAAGGACGTCGCAGGATGTGCACATATGACGTGTCGGGACGTTTTTGAACATGGCAAGATGTGGGCATGTCACGGGTACGGACATGTCAGGACATGCCCATGGCACATTTCCGGACGTCGCAGAACATTGCAGGCATAGCCATCGGACGTGGCGACAGGACGTGTCATGACATGGAAGGACGTGGGCAAGGCACGTGTCAAGACGTGTCAGGACATGTTATGTTTTAGGATATTCCAAGATATCACAGGACATGGCAGGGCGTGGCCATGACACGGGTCAAGATGTCACATGACGTAGCCAGAGGATGTGTCAAGACATCACAAGACATGGCAGGATAAGGGCATGGCACTGGTCAGGACGTGTTAGGACATGGCCATGTCACATGTCAGGACGTGTCAAGACGTCGCAGGACATGGTAGGTCGTGGCCATGGCATGTGTTAGGACGTGTAAGGACGTGTTAGGACATCGTCGAACATGGAAGGATGTGGGTATGGCACGGGTCAGGACGTCACAAGAAATGGCCATAGGAGGTGTTAGGATGTTGTAGGACATGGCAGGACATGGGCATGTCACGGGTCAGGACGTAGTAGGACATGGCCATTGCATGTTTCAGGACATGTTTGGACGTTGCAGTACAAGACAGGGCGTGTCCATGGCATAGGTCAGTACATGTCAGGACGCAGCCACAGGACGTGTCAGGACATGGCACGGCATACGCATGGCACAATTTAGGACGTGTCAGGACGTCGCAGAACATGGTAGGACGTGGCTATTTTACGGGTCAGGACGTCACAGAATGTGGCAACATGATGTGTCAGGACATGGCAGGACAAGGGCTTGGAATGGGTCTGGACATGTTAGGACATGGCCTTAGCATGTGCTAGGATGCGTCAGGATGTCGCAGGTCATGGCCATGGTAAGGGTCAGGACGTGTAAGGACGTCGCAGGATGTGTCAGGACGTCGTAGGATATGGTAAGATATGAGAATGTCACGGGACAAAATGTGTCAAGACATGGCCATGGCACGAGTAAGGACATGTCAGGACATCGTAGGATGTGGCCACATGACGTGTCAGGACGTCGCAGGACATGGCAGAACGTAAGCATATGACGGGTAAGGACATGTCAGGACATGTCCATGGCATATTTAAGGATGTGTCAAGACATCACGGTACATGCCAGGGCGTGGCCATGGTACATGTCAAGACATTCCAGGGCATTGCTAGATGTAGCCATAGGACGTGGCCACAGGATGTATCAAGACATGGCAAGATGTGGGCATGGCATGTGTCAGGACATGTCATGATATGGCCCGTTTCAGGACGTCTTAGGATGTCGCAAGACATGGAAAGCGTGTCCATGGCACAAGTAAGGATGTCGCAGGACGTGGCCACAGGATATGTCAAGACGTCATAGGACATGGTAGGACAAAGGAATGGCACGAGTCAGGACATGTTAGGACATGGACATGGCATGTGGACGTGTCAGGATGTCACAAGACATGGTCGGTCATGGCCATGGCATGGGTCAGGACGTGTCAGGACATCGCAGGTTATGTTAGGACATTGCAGGACATGGTATCATATAGGTATGGCACGGGTTAGGACGTGTCAAGACATGGCCATGGCACGGGTCAGGACGTCGGAGGACGTGGCCACAAGAGGTGTTAAAAATTCGCAGGACATGGCACGACGTTGGCATGTCACGGGTCATGATGTGTCAGGACATGGCTGTGGCACGTTTCAGGATGTGCCAGGATGTCGTAGGTGCAGTTAGGGCATGTCCATGGCAGGGGTCAGGACATGTCATTATGTAGCCACAGGACGTGTCAGGACATTGCAGGACGTGGGCATGGTACGTGTTAGGACATGTCCGGACATGGCCATGACACGTTTCAGGATGTGTTAAGATGTCGCAAGACATGGCAGGGCGTGGTGAAGGCACGAGTCAGGACATCACAGGATGTGGTAGGACAAAGGCTTGGAACGGGTCAGGACGTTGCTGGACAAGCGCTTTGCACGAGTCAGGACGTATCAGGACATGGCCATGGAACATGTCAGGACGTGTTAGGACATTGCAGGACATGGCAGGGCATGGCCATGGCACGGGTCAAGATGTGTCAGGACATCGTAGGATGTGTTAGGACATCACAGGACATGGCAGGAAGTGGGCATGGCACAGGTCAGGACGTGTTAAGACATATCCATGGTATGGGTCAGGATGTGTCAGGACGTTGCAGGACGTGTCAGGACGTCACAGACATGCCAAGATGTGTGCATGTCATGGGTCACGACATGTCATAACATGGCCATGGCACATTCAGGACATGTCAGGTCTTCGCAGGACATGCAAAGGCGTGTCCATGCAACGAGATAGGACATTTCAGGATGTTACAGGACATGGCCATAGGATGTGTCAGGACGTCACAAGACATGGCAGGGTGAGGCAATAGCATGGGTCAGGACGCGTCGGGACGTCGCAGGATGTAGTCATAGGACGTGTCAGGACATGGTCATGGCACATGTCAGGCAACATGACACGAAACTGCCATGGCACGTTTCAGGATGTGTCAGGATGTCAGAGGACATGGCAGGGCATGGCCATGGCACGGGTCAGGATGTGTCAGGACGTGGCTATAGGACGTGTCAGGATATGGCAGGTCGTGGGCGTGGCACGGGTTAGGATGTGTCAGGACATGGCCATGGCATATTTCAGGACGTGTTAGGATGTCACAAGAAATGGAACGGCATAGAAATGGCATGGGTCAGGATGTGTGACGACATGAACGTGGCATATTTTAGGATGTTTCAAGACATCGCATGAAATGGCAAGGGTCAAGATGTGTCACAACATTGCAGGACATGGCCATAGGATGTGTCAGGACGTCACAAGACATGGCGGGACAAAAGCATGGCATGTGTTAGGATTTTTTAGGACATGGCCATGGCATATATCAGGATGTGTCAGGATGTCACAGGACATGGCAAGATGTGTCCATGGCACGGGTCGAGATTTCGCAGGATTTGTCAGGATGTCAGAGGACATGGCAGGGCATGGCCATGGCACGGGTCAGGATGTGTCAGGACGTGGCTATAGGACGTGTCAGGATATGGCAGGTCGTGGGCGTGGCACGGGTTAGGATGTGTCAGGACATGGCCATGGCATATTTCAGGACGTGTTAGGATGTCACAAGAAATGGAACGGCATAGAAATGGCATGGGTCAGGATGTGTGACGACATGAACGTGGCATATTTTAGGATGTTTCAAGACATCGCATGAAATGGCAAGGGTCAAGATGTGTCACAACATTGCAGGACATGGCCATAGGACATGTTAGGACGTCGCCACGCATGGTACGATGTGGGCATGTCAGTTGTTAGGATGTTTCAGTACATGGCCATGTCACATTTTAGGACGTGTCATGACGTTGAAATACATGGTAGGGCATGGCCATGGCATTGGTCAGGACGTGTCAGGATGTTGCGGGACGTGACAAGACATGGCACGACGTGGGCATGGTGCTGGTCAAGACGTGTCAAGAAATGGCCAATGCATGCTTCAGAATGTCACATGACATGGCAGGGCGTGGCCGCGACAAGGGTCGGGACATCACAGGACGTGGGCATAAAATGTGTCATGACGTCGCGGGACATGGCAAGACAAGGTATGGCATGGGTCAGGACTTGCCAGGACATGGTCATGGCATATATCAGGACGTGTCAGGACGTTGCAGGACATGGCAAGGCGTGGCCTTGGCATGGGTCAGTACGTGTTAGAACATTGCAGGACGTGGCCACAGGACGTGTAAGTATGTGTCAGGACATGGCCATGACATGTTTTAGGATGTGTTAGGAGGTCAAAGAACATGGCAGAGCATGGCCATGTCACGGGTTAGGACTTGTCAGGACGTGTCCACTGCACGTGTCAAGACATGGCCGGATGTGGACTTCGCATAGGTCAGGACATGTCAAGACATGGCCATCGAACTTTTAAGGAATTGTCAAGATGTTGCAGGACATGGCAAGGCATGGCCATGGCACGAGTCAGTATGTCGCACGATATGGCCACAGGATGCGTCAGGACGTCGCATGACATGAAAGGAGATGGGTATGGCACTGGTCAAGATGTGTCAAGACATATCCATGGCATGTGTTAGGATGTGTCAGGACGTCGTAGGACATGGTAAGACATGTCAGGATGTCAGAGGATGTGCCTACAAGACGTGTTAGGATGTCCCTATAGGACATGTCAGGACGTCACAGGACATGGCAGGATGTGGGCATGGCACGAGTCAGGATGTGTCAAGACTCAGCCATGGCACGGGTCTGGACATGTTAGGACGCCACATGAGTGGCCACAGGACGTGTCAGGACGTTGTAGGACATGGAAGGACGTAGTCATGCCATGGGTCTAGACGTGTTAGGACATGGCCATGGCACCTTTCAAGACGTGTTAGGATTTTGTAGGACATGAAAGGGCGTGGCCATGCCACGGGTCAGGACGTGTCAGGACATCGTAGGACGTGTCAGGACATGGCAGGATATGGGCATGGCAAATTTCAGGACTTGTTAGGACATGACCATGGCACATGTCAAGACACCACAGGACAAGGCAGGGTATGGCCATGCCACGGGTCAGGACGTCGCAGGACGTCGCTGGACGTGACCACAGGACATATCAGGATATGGCAGGATGTGGGCATAGCACGGGGCTGGACGTGTCAGGACATGGCCATGGCATGTTTTAAGGCGTGTCAGGATGTCGTAGGACATAGAAGGGCATGGCCAAGGTATGGGTCAGGACGTCATAGGGTGTTGCCACAGGATGAGTCAGGACATCGCAGGACATGGCATGAGAAGGGCATGTCACGGGTCAGGACCTGGACATGGCACATGTTAGGACATGTCAGGATGTTGCAGGATATAGCAGGAGCATGGCACAAGTGAGGACGTGTCAAGACATGGCCATGGCACAGGTGAGGACGTGTCAGGACGTCACAGGACGAGGCCACATGACGTGGGCATGACACGGGTCACAATGTGTCAGGACATAGCCATGGCACGTTTTAGGAATTATCAAGACATTGCAGGACATGGAAAGGCGTGGCCATGGCACGAGTTAGGATGTATAAGGACATTAGAGAACCTGGGCATGGCACGGTTCAGGACGTGTCAAGATATGGCCATGGCACCTTTCAAGACATTTCACGATGTCGCAGGACACTGTAAGGAATGGCCATGGCACGGGTCAGGAAATGTCAGGACTTGGCAATATGTGGCCACAGAACATGGAAGGACGTTGGTATGGCACGGGTTAGGACATGTCAGCACATAGCCATGGCACATTTCAGGATGTGTCAAGGCGTTGTAGGACTTGATAGGGTGTAGGCACCAAGACATGTCAGGACGTCGTAGAAAATGGCAAGATATAGGCACAGCATGAGTCAGGACGTGTCGGGACATGGCCATGGCACGTTTTAGGACATGTCAGGACATTCCAGGACATGGCATGGGTCAGGACGTGCTAGGACATTGTAGGGCATGGCCACATGACATTTGAGGACGTCACAAGACATGGCAAGATGTGGGAACGGGATGGGTCAGGACGTATTAGGATATGGCCATGGCACGTTTCACGACGTGTCAGGATGTTGCAGGACCTGGCAGGGCATGGCCATGGCACGGGTCAGGACATGTCAAGACGTCGCGTGACGTGGCCACATGATGTGTCAAGACGTGGCCATGGAACAGGTCTAGAGGTGTCAACAGATGGCCATGGAACATTTCAGGACGTGTCAGGATATTGTAGGACATGGTAGGTCATGGCCATGGCACGGGTCAGGACATCGCTAGACATGTTAGGACAATGGCATGGCACAAGTCAGGACGGGTCAGTATATGGCCATGGCACGTGTCAGGACGTGTCAAGATGTCATAGGACATGGCAGGGCATGGAAATGGCATGGGTGAGGACATATCAGGACGTGTCTACAAGACGTGTCAAGACGTCGCAAGTCATGGAAGGACGTGGGCGTGGTACGACTCAAGACGTATCAAGACATGGGTATAGCACAAAATGTGTCATGACATGGCCACAGGACATGTCAAGACGTCGCAGGACAAGGCAAGACGTGGGTATGTCAAGGGTCAGGACGTGTCAGGACATGGCCATGGCACATTTTAGAACGTTACTAGATATGCTAGGGCGTGGCTATGGAACGAGTCAGGACATTCCAGGACGTGGCCACAAGACGTGTTAGGACATCGCAGGACATGGCATGACATAGGCATGACCAGTCATGATGTGTCGGGACATAGCCATGGCATGTTACAGTATGTGATATGATATTGCAGGACATGGTAGGGCATGGCGTGGCACGGGTTAAGACGTGGCCACAGGACATGTCAAGACATGGTAGGACATGGGCATGGCACTGATCAGGACATGGCCATGGCACGTGTCCAGACATGTCAAGTCGCAATACATTGTAGGATGTGAGCATGGGACGGGTCAGGATGTTACAGGACATGGCCATGGCATGAGTAAGGACATGTCAAGACGCTACAAAACATGGCAGTGTATGGCCATAGCACGGGTCAAGAAATGTCAGAACATCACAGGACATCGTTGGACGTAGCAACATGACATGTCAGGATGTTGCAGGACATGGAAGGATGTGGGCATGGCACGGGTTAGGACATGTGAGGATATGGCCATGCACTCTTCAAGATGCCACATGACATGTCACAATATGCTAGGGTGTGGCCATAGCACGGGTCAGGATGTGTTAGGATGTGGCCACAGGATTTGTCAATATGTCGTATGTCGCGGGTATGGCATGGGTCAGGACGTTTTATAATGTCGCATCACATGGCGATGCCACGTGTCAAGACGTTGCAGCACAGGGGGACGTAGGTAAGGCATGACCTAGGACGTTTTAGGACATGGCCATGGCACGTCTCAAGACATGTAAGGACATCGTTGGACATTGCCATGGCACGTGTCAAGATGCGTCAAAACATCGCAGGACATTGAAGGGCGTGGCCATGGCACTAGTCAGGACATGTCAGGATGTCATAGGACATCGTAGGACGTGACTACTTGATGTGTTTGGACATGGTAGGATGTGGGCATGGCATGGGTCAAAAAGTCACAGGACGTGTCAGTACGTCGCAAGACATGGCAGGACATAGGCATGGAACAGGTTAGGAAGTGTCAAGAACTGGCCATGGCATGGTTCAAGACGTGTCAGGATGTCGTAAGACTTGGCCACAAGACGTGTCAGGACTTCGCAGGACATGGAAGGACGTGGGCATGTCATGGGTCAGGATGTGTTAGGACAAGTCCACTACACAATATAGGGCGTGTCACGACGTCGCAGGGCATGCTAGGGTGTGGCCATGGTACGGGTTAGGAAGCACCAGGACGTGGCCAGAGGACGTGTCAAGATGTCACAGGACGTAGACATGGCACGGGTCAGGACGTGACAGGACATTGCCATGGCACGTTTGAGAACATCACAGGACATAGTAAGGCGTGGGCATGGCACGGGTTAGGACATGTCAGGATGTCATAAGACGTGGCCACATGACGTGTCAGGAAATGGAAGGATGTGGGCATGGCATTGTTCAGGATGTGTCAAGACATGGTGGCACATTTCAGGATGTGTCAGGATGTCATACGACACTGCAGGGCATGACCATGGCACAATTCAGGACGTGGCAGGACTTGGCAAGATGTGTCCACATGACTTGGAAGGACGCAGGTATGGCACAGGTCAAGACGTGTCAGGACATGGCCATGGTAAATTTCGAACGTGTCACGACATCTCAGGACTTGGCTGGGCGTTGCCATGGAACGAGTTAGGACATGTCAAGTTATTGCAGGATGTGGCCACAGGATATGTCAGGATGTCGCAGGATATAGTAGGATGTAGGCATGGCACGAGTTAGGACGTGTCAGGACATGCCCATGGCACATTTCAGGATGTGTCAGGACATCGCAGGACATGGCACAAGTCAGAACGTATTAGGACATTGTAGGGCATGGCTACTGGACATGTCAATACGTCGTAGGACATGGCAACACGTGGGCACATGATTGGTTAGGAAATGTCTGGACATGGCCATGGCACGTCTTAGGATGTGTCATGATGTCGCAGGAGATGGTAGGGCGTGGCCATGACACGGTTCAGGATATGTTAGAACGTCGCACGACATGGCCACAGGACGCGTGCATGGCACGGGTCTGGACGTGTCAGGGCATGGGCATGGCAAATTTTAGGACGTGTCAGGATGTTGCAGGATATGGTAGGGCATAGCCACTACACGGGTAAGGAAGTCACAGGACGTGGCCACATGATGTGTAAAGACATCGCAGGACATGGTAGGACAAGAGTATTGAACGGGTCACGATGGGTCAGGACATGGCCATGGTACATGTAAGGACGTGTCATGATGTCGCTGAATATGGTACGACGTGGCCATGGCACAAGTCAGGACGTGGCTATAGGATATTTGAAGACGTCGTAGGACATGGAAGGACGTAGGGGTGGAACAGGTCAAGACGTGTCAAGACGTGTCAGGACATAGCCACAGGACGTGTCAGGACGTGTCAGGACATAGCCACAGGATGTGTCAGGACGTCACAGGACAAGGTAAGACGTGGGCAAGTCGAGGGTCAGGACGTGTTAGGGCATGGACATGGCATGTTTCAGGATGTGTCAGGACGTTACAGGACATGCCAGGGCATGGCAATGGCACGGGTCAGGACGTTGTAGGACGTGTCAGAATGTGACATGGCAGGACGTGGGTATGAAAGGTCACGACATGTTAGGACATGGCCATGGCACATTTTAGGACGTTGCAGGACATGGTAGGGTATGGCCATGGCACGGGTCAGGACGTGTCAGGACATTGCAGGATGTGGCCACATGATTTGTCAAGACGTCATAGGACATGGAAGGACATGGGCATGGCACGGGTCAAGACATCCCAAGATATCGCCATGGCACATTTCAGGACGTGTCAGGACATTGCAGGATATGGCAGGGTGTAGCCATGCCACAGGTCAAGGCATGTTATGACGTCGCAGGATGTGGCCACAGGACGTGTCACGACATTACAAGACGTGGGTGTGGCACGGATCAGGATGTCTCAGGACATGGCCAACGCATATATATGGATGTGACATGATATAGTAGGACATGGTAGGGTGTGGCCATGGCACAGGTCATGACTCCATAGGATGTGGCTACAAGATGTGTCAGGACATTGCAGGACATGGTAGGACAAGGGCATGGTATGGGTCAGGACGTGTCAGGACATGGCCATGGCATGTGTCAGGATGTTGCAGAATATGGCAGGGTGTGGCCATGGCACGGGACAGGATGTGTCAAGTAAACGCATGACATGGCTATAGGACGTGTCAGGACTTCAAATGACATGGCAGGGTGTGGCCATGATATGTGCCAGGACATGTCCTAACGTCGTAGGACGTGTTAGGATGTCGCAGGACATGGCAGGGCGTGGATCAGGACGTGTCAGGACATGGACATAGCACATTTTAGGACGTGTCAGGATGTCGTAGGACATCGCAGGGTGTGGCCATGGCACGGGTTAGGACGTCGCAGAACATGGCAATAGGATGTGTCAGGACGTCGCAGGCGTTGGCAGGACAAAGTCATTGCATGGGTCAGGACGTGTCAGGATAAGGCTATGGCACATGTCAGGACGTATCAGGACGTCGCAGGACATGGCAGGGCATGGCCATGGCGTGGGCTAGGATGTGTCAAGACATTGTAGGACGTGGCCACAGGACGTGTCAGGACGTCGAGGGACATGGCAAGATTTGGTCATGGCACGGGTCACGACATGTCAGGACATGGCCATCGCATGTATCACCACGTGTTAGGATGTCGTAGGACATGGCACGGCATGGCCATTGCAAGGGTCAGGACGTGTCAGGACGTCGCAGGATGTGGCCACAGGACGTGAGCTTGGCATGGGTCAGGAAATGTCGGGACATGGCCATGGCCATTTTAGCAAGTGTCAGGATGTCGCAGGACATGACAGGGTATGGCCATGGCACGAGTTAGTATGTCATAGGACATAGCCACAGGATGTGTCAGGATGTCACAAGATAAGGACATTGCACGGGTCAGGTTGTCTCAGGACATGTCCATGCCATCTGTCAAGATGTCGCAGGACGTGTCAGGACATGGTAGGACGTGGGCATGGCACAGGCCAAGATGTGTCAGCATATGGACATGGCACATGTCATGAAATTCAAGAAATTACAGGATATGGTAGGGCATGGCAATGGCACGGGTCAGGATGTGTAATGATGTCATAGGATGAGGCCATAGGACCTGTCAAGACATGTTTGCATGTTGGCATGGCATGGGTCAGGTCTTGTCAAGACATGTCCATGGCATGTTTCAGGATGTGTCAAGATGTTGTAGGACATGATAGGGTGTGGCCATGTCATGGGTCAGGATGTTTCATAACATTGCAGGACGTGGCCACAGGACGTGTCAGGATGTCGTAAAACATGGTAGGACATGGGAATGATGCGAGTCATGATGTGCCACGACACAGCCATGGCACATTTCCGGATGTGTCAGGACAACGCAGGACATGGCAGGGCATGGCAATGGCACGGGTCAGGACATTGCAGGATGTGTCCATAGCACGTGTCAGGACATTTTAAGACGTGGGCATGGCACGGGTCACAGACGTGTCAGGACATAGCCCTGGGATGTTTAGGGATGTGGTAGGAAGTCGCAGGACACGGTAGGACATGGCCATGGCAAAGGTCAGGACATCAGAGGACATGGCTCAGGATGTGCTAGGATGCCACAGGACATGGTAGGACAAGGGCATGGCACGGGTCAGGAGTGTCAGGACATGGCCATGAAACGTGTGAGGACGTCACAAGACATGGTAGGGCATAGCTATGGCACAGGTCAGGACATCACAGGACGTTGCTACAGAACATGTCAAGACATTGCAGGACATGACAAGAAGTGGAAATGGCACGGGTCAGGACGTGTCAAGGCATCACAGGACGTCGTAGGACGTGGTCGCAAGATGTGTCAGGATGTCTAGGACATTGCAGGATGTGTGCTTGTCATAGGTGAGGACCTGTTAGGACATGGCCATGGCACATTTTAGGACGTATTAGGACATCACAGGAAATGCCAGAGAGTTGTCGTGGCATGGGCCAATATGTGTCAGGATATTGTAGAACGTGGCCACATGACATATCAGGACAGGGCAGGGTATAGGCAAGGCACGGGTCAGGACTTGGCCATGGCATGTTTCGGGGCATGTAAGGACATAGTAGAACATGGCGGGGCATGGCCATGGCATGGGTCAGGACATGTCAGGACGATGTAGGACGTGGCCACAGGACGTGCTAGGACATGACAGGACGTGGGCGTGGCACGGGTCAGGACATGTTAGTACATGGTCGCGGCACGTTGCAGGATGTGTCAAGATTTCGCGGGAGATGGCAGGGCGTGGCCATGGCACGGGTTAGGACATTGCAGGATATGGCCACGGCACATGATAGGACATGTTAGGACATCGCAAGAGATAGCAAGGTGTGGCCATAGCACGGGTCAGGACGTGTCAGGACATTGTCGGACATGGCAATGGCACATGATAGGATGTGTTAGGATGTTGCACGACATGTTAGGACATCGCAGGACATGGCAAGGCGTGGCCATTTCATGGGTCAGGACGTGTCAGGACATTGCCAGACATGGCCATGGCACGTGATAGGATGTGTCAGGATGTTGCAGGACATGACATGGCGTGGCCATAGCACGGGTCAGGACGTGTCAAGGACATTACAGAATGTGGCAACAAGATGTGTTAGGACGTCGATAGACATGGTAGGACAAGAGCATGGCACGGGTCTGGATGTGTCAGAAGATGTCCATGGCAAGTGTAAGGGCGTGTCAGGATGTCATAGGACATGACAGGACATGGCCATGGCATGTGTTATGATGTTGTAGTACATGGCTACGAGATGTGTTAGGACATCACAGGACATGGCAGGACGTGGGCATGGTACAAGTCATGATTAGGAAAGACATGGCCATGCACGGGTCAAGACGTGTCAGGACATCATAGGATGTGGCCATAGGATGTGTCATGACATCACAAGACATGGCAGGACGTGGGCATGTCAAAAGTCTGTACGTGTCACGATATGGCCATGGCACATGTCAGGACATGTTAGGATGTTGCAGGATATGGCATGACATAGGCATGGCATCGGTCAGGATGTGTTAGGACATAGCCATGTCATGTTTTAGGACACTGCAGGACATGGTAGGGTATGGCCATGGCATGGGTCAGGACATCGCATGACATCATTAGACGTGATGTAGGACATGGCAGGACATGGGAATGGCACGGGCTAGGACGTGTCAGGATGTCGCATGACATCGTTAGACGTGCCCAGAGGACGTGTAGGACATGGAAGGACGTGGGAATGGCACGAGCTAGGACGTGTCAGGAGATGACTATGGCATGTTTCAAGATGTGTCAGGACGTCACAGGATAAGTCCATAGGACGTGGGCATGGCATGGGTCAGGACATATCAGGACATGGCCATGCCATATGTCAGGACATGTCAAAACGTTGTAGGACATGGTAGGGCATGACCATGACCGGGTCAGGACGTGTCAGGCCATGGTCATGGCATTTTTCAAGACAAGTCAGGACGTTGTAGGACATGGCAAGGCATAGTCATGGCACAGGTCAGGACATGTTAGGAGTTGTCAGGACATGGCAGGATGTAGGCATGGCACTAGTCAGGTCATGTCAAGACATGGCCATGGCACGTTTTAGGATGTCATGGGACATGTCAGGGCATGGCCATGGCATGGGTCAGGACATTACAGGACGTGGCCATAGGATGTGCCATGATGTCGCATCACTTGGTAGGATAACGACATGGCACGGGTCCGGACGCGTCACGACTTGTCCTTGGCAAATGTCAAGACGTGTCAGGATGTTGGAGGATATGGCAGGGCGTCGCCATGGCACGGGTCAGGATGTGTCAGTACATTGTAGGACGTGGCCATAGGACATGTCAAAACATCGAGGGACATGGAAGGACGTGTGCATGGAATGGGTCAGGACATGTTAGGATATGGCCATGGCACATTTAAGGACATATAAGGATGTTGCAGGACATAGCAGGGTGTGGCCATGGCATGGGTCAGGACGTATCAGGACGTCGCAAGACATGGCCACTGGATGTGTCAAGACATGGCAGGACGTGGCTTGGCATGGGTTAGGACATGGCCATGGCACGTTTCAGGAAGTTTCAGAATATTGCAGGACATGGCAGGGCATGGCCATTGCACGGGTCAGAACATCACAAGATTTGGACACGGGATGTGTCAGGATATCGTAGGACATGGCAAGACAAGGGCATGGCACATGTCAGGTTATGTCAGGACATGTACGTGGCACGTGTCAGGACGTGTCAGGACGCTGCAGGACATGGCAGGACGTGGGCATGGTACGTGTCAAGACATGTTAAGACATGGCCATGGCACGGGTCAAGACATGTCAGGATGTCGTAGGACGTGTCCACATGACATGTCGGGATGTTGCAACACATGGCAGGATGTGGGCATGTCACTCGGTGTGGAAGTGTCAACACATGGCCATGGAACTTTTGGGATATGTCAGGACTCGTAGGACATGCCAAGGCGTGGCCATGGCACGAGTCAGGATGTGACAGAATGTTGCAGGACATGGCCACAAGACTCGTGAGGACGTCGCATGACGTGGAAGAACGTGGGTAGGCATGGTCAGAACGTGTGAGGACATGGTCATGGCACATTTCAGGGCTATGTCAAGATGTCGTAGAACATAGCAGGGCATGGCAATAGCATAGGTTAGGATATGCCAGGACATGTCAGGACATGGTAGGACGTGCACATGGCACTAGTCAGGACCTGTCAAGACATTGCCATGGCATGTATCAGGATGTCACAGGACATGACAGGGCGTGGCCATGGCACGGGTCATGACGTTGCAGGATGTGGCCATAGGATGTGTCATGATGTCGCAGGACATGGTAGGACAAGGGCATGGCACGGGTCCAGACTTATCAGGAAATGGCCACGGCACATGTCAAGACATGTCAAGATGATGCAGGACATGGCAGGAGGTGACCATGGCACGGGTCCTTAAGTTTCAGGACATTGCAGGGTGTGGCCATCAGACATGTCAGGACGTCAAAGGACATGGCAGGACGTGGGCATGGAACGGGTCAGGACGTGTCAGGTCATGGCCATGGCTTATTTTAGGACGTGTCGGGACACTGTAGGACATGGTCGGGCGTGGCCATTGCATGGGTCAAGACGTGCCAAGACTTTGCAGAACGTGGCCACTTGATGTGTCAAGACATGGAAGGACGTGGGTTTGGCATGGGTTAGGACATGGCCATGGCTCATTTCAGGAAGTGTCAGGATGTCGTAGGATATGGCAGGGCGTGGCCATGGCACGCCCCAGGATGTCGTAGAACATGGTAGGGTATGGCCATGGCACGAGTCAAGGCGTGTCAGGATGTTACAAGACATGGCAGGATGTGGGCAAGGCATAGGTTAGGACATGTCAAGACATAGCCATGGCACGGGTCAGGACGTGTCAAGACATTGTAGGACGACGCCACAGGACTTGGGCATGGCACGGGTCAGGACATGTTAGGACATGGCCATGGCATGTTTCAGGATGTATCAAGACATGGTCGGACATGGCAGGGCTTGGCCATGGCACGGGTCAGGACATGTCAGGACATTGCAAGACGTGGCCACAGGATGAGTGAGGACGTCGCAGGTCATGGCAGGACGTGGGCATGGCACGCATCAGGACATGTAAGGATATGGCCATGGCACATTTCAGGATGTGTTAGGACGTCACAGGACATGGTAGGGCATGGCCATGGCACGGGTCAGGACGTTTCAGGATATCGCAGGATCTAGCCACAGGACATGGCAAGACGCGGGCATGGCACGGGTTGGGACGAGTCAGGACAGGACCATGGCACATTTTTGGACATGTTAGGATATCGCAGGTCATAGTAGGGTGTGGCCAAGGCACGGGTCAGGACGTCATAGGACGTGGCCACAGGATATGTTAGGACATCGCAGGACATGGCAGGACTAGGGCATGCCACACGTCAGGATGTGTCAGGATGTAGCCATGACATGGTCAGGATATGTTAGAACATCGAGGACATAACATGGGATAGCCATGACATCGGTCAGGACATGTTAGGACATTCAGGATGTGGCTATATGACATGTTAAGATGTCGAAGGACATGGCTGGACGTGGGCATGGCACAGGTCAGAACGTGTCAAGACATTGCAATGGCACGAGTCGGGACGTGTTAGGATATGGCCAAACGACATGTCAGGACATCACACGCCATGGAAAGATGTAGGCATGTCACGGGTCAGGAAGTGTTAGGACATAGCCATGGCATATTTCAAGATGTGTCAGGACGCAGCAGGACATGCCAGCGCCTGGCCGTGCCATGGGTCAGGAGTGTTAGGATATTTTAAGACATGGCTATAGGACGTGTCATGACGTAGTAGGATGTGGGCATGGCATAGGTCAAGACGTGTCAGGAAATGGCCATGGAACATGTTAGGACATTACAGTACATGGTAGGACGTGGCCTTGGCATGGGTGAGGACATGTCAAGACAGGGCCATGGTATGTGTCAGGATGTGTGAGGATGCCGCAAGATATGGCTTGGTTTGGCCATAGCATGAGTCAAGATGTGTTTGGATGTTGCACGACGTTGTTGGATGTGGCCACATGACATGTTAGAATGTCACAGGACATGGCAGAAAATGGCCATTGCATGGGTCAGGACGTGTCAGGACATGGCCATGCACTCTTCAGGATGCCACATAACGTGTCAAACATGGCAGGACATGGCAAGGTGTAGCCATGGAACGGGTTAGGACGTGTTAGGACGTGTCAAGTCATTGAAAGTCGTAGGTATGGCACAAATCAGGACGTGTCAGGACGTTGCAGGACATTGCAGGATGTGGATATCGCACGGGTGAGGACATGTCAGGACATGGCCATGGCACATCTCAGGACATTTAAAAATGTTGCAGGACATGTCCATAGCACGTGTCAAAAAGTGTCAGGACATCCTAGGACATGGAAGGGAATTGCCAATGAATGGGTCAGGACGTGTCAGGACATCGTAGGACATTATAGGATGTGGCCATTGGACATGTCAGGACATTGCGAGATGTGGGCATGGCACGGGTTAGGACGTGTTTGGACATGGCCATGGCATGTGTCAGAACGTGTCAAGACGTTGCATGACATGGCAGGGCGTGCCCATGGCATGGGTCAAGACGTCACAGGATGTGGATATATGACATGTTAGGATGTCGCAGGACATAGCAGGATATGCGCATGGCACGAGTAAGGACATGTCAAGAATTAGCCATGGCACGGGTCAGGATGTGTCGGGACGTGGCCATATGATGTGTTGGGATATTGTAGGACATAGAAGGATGTGGGCATGTCCCAGGTGAGGAAGTGTTAGGACATGGCCATGGCACGGGTCAGGAAATGTCAGGACGTCGCAGGACATGGTGGGATATAGGCATGACACGGGTCAGGACATCATACAACATTATAATGGCACATTTCATGATGTGTCAGGACGTCACAGGACTTGGCAGGTTGTGGCCGTGGCACGTGTTTGGACGTGTCAGGACGTCGTAGGACATGGCCACATGACGTGTCAGGACGTGGTCATGGCAATGGGTCAGGACGTGGTCATGGCAATGGGTCAGGACGTGTGAGGACATGTCCATGGAACATTTCAGGACGTGTCAGGATGTCGCAGTATATGGCAAGGTGTAGACATGGCACGGGTCAGGACATGGCCATGGCACGTTTCAGGACGTGTCTGGATGTCGCAGGACATGTCATAGGTCAGAATGTGTCAGGACATTGCAGGACGTGGCCACATGTCATGTCAGGATGTCGCAGGACATGGCAGGGCATGGGCATGTCATGGGTCAGGAGGTGTCAGGACATGGCCTTGGCATATTTTAGGACTTGTCAGAATATTGCATGACATGGGAGGGCGTGGCCATGGCATGGGTCAGGAAATGTCAGGACATCGCAGGACGTGGCCCATAGGATGTGTCAGGACGTGGGATATTGAGATATTCCTAGAGATCCTGAGATATTGAGACACTACTTGACATATTGAGATACGGGCTACGGAATCGATTCCCGGAGACCCAGAGATACTGATATTGGGACTACGGGTTAAATTCTCGTTGCTCCTGAGTTGTTGGATATAGAGAGGGACTGTGGGTACAATTCCCACAGGTCCTGGACTTGTTGATTTGAGGTTACATTGTGTTGGTTACTTGTTGTAAGATTAGTTGTAGACGGTTGCAGTAATTATTTATTTATTTCTATATCAGACTTGTTCTTATTTAAAAATTGCTTATTATTGTTATTATCTCTCGGTAGGGCCCTGACCTTCCTCGTCACTACTCCATCGAGGTTAGGCTTGTCACTTACTGAGTACCAACGTGGTGTACTCATGCTACTCTTCTGCACACTTTTGTTGTGCAGATCCAGGTACATCGGGACAAGATCATGTCAGGTGATTCAGCATTACATCAGGAGACTCGAGGTATAATCTATCACATCCGCGGATCCGGAGAGCCTCCTTCTATTCTTATAGTGATAGTAGCTATTTTCCCTCATTTCGTTGTTTAGACATTCTTGTATAGAGCCACAGTTGTACTCTCCCTTTTAGTCTATGTTACCCATGGGATTCCGGGTCCTAGGGGTATTCTATATGGTGTGGTGGATGAGTGAATGTGCCAAACGGCACTTATTACATTCCTTTTATATCGTTTTACGCTATTTTCTTATTTAATGTTCACAAACTTGTATATTCCGCATCATGTTAGGCTTACCTAGTCACGGAGACTGGATATCGTGTCATGACAGGTTCACGATTGGTGAATTAGGGTCGCGACAAGTTGGTATCAGAGCTCTAGGTTCGTAGGAGTCACGGGACACAGACCGGTTACTTAGATTCTTGTTGATCGATACGAAGACTTTTGTTTTTATCTATGAGGGGCTATGTAACTATTTTGGAAACTCTTCAATTCTTTGAATTCCTTACTGTGCGCCATTTATTCAGTTGGAGCCTATTACAAATGTTCTTTTGCATCCATTCATTTATTGAAATTGCGCACTCGGTATCAAGCATGCGCCGACCATTCGTGATGCTGCAGAGGGATTTCAAGGGAGTCAATAAATTACTCAACCATTGTTACTGCGTGTCATCCATATCAATAATGCAAGAGAATTGAGAGATCTTCAATTGTGCACATGGGGGTGCACTAGGTTCTAACATGCGGTTGATATTATTACGGTCTTTAGAAGGTTTACATAACTGCCTAATCATCATAGTAATGGTATAATCACAAGGTGGATGTAGATCTAAATATAGTTTGTGGTAATAAAGACTATATGGTTCATATGAGATATCTATTTAGCGAAGGATTCAGCCAGCAGAGATACTGGGGGGGAAATGAGTTTAACTGTCTTAAGAAGAACATGTACCAAACGAATGTCTTGGACTGTCTTATGATAGAAACGTACGAATGATAAAGGCTAGTATCATGGATTAGCAAGATGTATCTTATGGCTTCGTTCCAAGTGAAAGGATATCACTATCAACGATCAAATTATGGGTCATGTGTCGTATCAGATTTGGCCTGCGATGTATTTATGTGCTATTCAAAATGTTCTTTGAAACTTGCGGACGAGTAAGAGTTGAGACTCGTATGGTATGAGGTTGGGGCTTTTGATGTTCCTGTGTCCATAGTAATTCTACATTTCATTATCAGTAGATGAAGGCTACTTGGTGCTTCGTACGTGTGAGAATCACAACATGTCTTAAGCTGTCGCAGTGAAGAATGCTCGATGCATGGAGCGAGAAGATGTTTGGTTGTATTGGGATGAGGTCATACCCTATGGTGTCAGAGTGCTAATAGAGCACATGTGGTTATATTCGCTGGATCAATTGAATTGCAGTAGAATAAGAGTAAATGACTTGAGAGAATGGTCCTAATATGTTCGTGAGTTGTGTAATAGTGGCCTTGAGCAAAGTGGGAGAGCCCCATCGCTTATGATGGGGTCGCATGGTTAATTACCTGCGTGAATTTTGGGTATTAGCATTAATGGGCTATTGTAGCCACGGGGAAGGACTATGAGTGGTAATTTTAGTATATAAATTGTTGAGTGCATGTTATAGTTAGCCTTACTAGCTCATGTTCAACTTGAGGGAAGATTCATGATTTATGCCTCGTATAGGTGCAGGCTTCGCGGGAAGTGATTCCGCTGGGTGCTTTATCGAGAGGGTATTCATATGTTATAAAATTCAGTAGAGTTGGTTGCGTACTGGGGCAAGTTAGGGTCGGATGGTTCTCAATAGCGGTCCTAGTGAATTCAAGAGGTAAAGTGTGGTGCCTGATAATACTGAGACTATAAGTACAGTTGGGAGTCAAATTTTTGAAGCAATTTATGAAGAAGGGCACAAACGTTCTATGGTGTTTTGACTTGTGGCGTAGTATTTGAGAGACATGAAATGGTCGTCGTTTTTTACATAGCATGGCCTCATGATTTAAGGTCACTCGGGGTGAGTGCAGTTGGAATAAGTTCGGTATTGAAGGGATATATCAACATTTTTAAGGCAATCCAGGATAAACTGGAAAGAAGTAGATTGATTAGCCATAGTTGAGTTGGCATATTAGTGTCAATGATCGGTTCATGCAACGTGATCGAGTTATGCATGTGATTTGTGGCGGTGCATTTAAGACTTGTTGGCCGTAGTGATTGATGTTATTCTAAAGTATTCTTTTGTTAGGGGCCTGTTATGAGTAGGCAGATCTCAGGATGGGTTATGGTGGCTTGGACTACTACTTAGAGATTGGCATATTCGATGGTTATGAGAATTTGCCTGTATGTTGCTATAGTTCTCTTGAAGTGAGTTAAATGGACAGTCTTATGTGATGAAGTATTAGCCTATCGTCAGTTCTAGAGTCGTGATGGAAATCGTGTCTATCGTATATCGACACATGAGGTGCAGTGAGTGGTATGGAATTTGAAGTAAGGACCAAGGTCGCAGTTTGGTCAAGGAATGTGATATAAAGAGCTCATATGAGCAGGAAATGAGTTTCAGTGTTTTGAGTAAGATGGGTATTAACGTCAGTATCACTTGAGATCGGCGTTCAGTGGGAAAGGCCTTGCATCCCGGTTAGGGACTCCTGATCGCTTTTCAGTGTTAGTGCAACCGGTGATTTGAATGTGCATGCCCGTTTAATTATTCGGAAGATGGTGGGAGCTCGTCCCACAAGAAGATTGTATAGGTGTGACATGTAGTCACTTGATTGGTTAGAAATTTAGACCAAGTATGAGGATTTTGGTGATATCATCCATTTGAGAATTTATGCCTGGAGGGCACTCTGCTTATTGGGTTATAGACCTGTGAAATTTTATTGGCCTAGGCATGGCCAGGATAGACTTAAGGTCGGTGGATAGATTTAAATGTGGTAGTGAGCCTTGTGTCATGCCAGTTGTGTTTCTTCCAGCAATGCGCCCCTTATGGAGTGTTAGTCGTGGTCTTATTTCGTGGTTAGTTAAATCATGTTAAGATATATTGCGTCGTATAAGTTGTGAGACGGCTTAGTAAATTCCTTATGTGTTGAGGTTCCGCTCAGCGGTGATGTTATATGAGTATGATGGCTCTTGAGACTTAGATTATGTATCGCACCTCAGTTGTGCTTGAGTTTTAGTCTATGGCGCTATATGTTGCCTTGCGAATGATATCATGCACCTTAGTGTGCTTATGATTGATATTCAGTATTTTGATTTGATGAGCTATTCAGCTCGATGTATGGCTCCTTGTGTGAGTTGTATATTTGGATCGGGTGGCATGCCGCCATGGGTATACTATTCGGATCGGGTGGCACGCCGCCATGGGTATATTGTTGGGATTGGGTTGCACGCCGCAATAGTGTGATGTTTATTTTAGTGTCCATATTTGCTTTTATGTGATCTGTTTCTTATTTTTCTGAGGAAGTCCATGTTAGTGTGAGAGTTGAATAGTTCTTTCTAGAATTCGCCTTCCTTTTGTATCACGTATGAAATAGTAGCCTATTGGCAGATTGTGTCATCTTGCAGGACTTTTGATTATGTCTGAGGTGGCTTATCGCCTGAGCAGTTCGTACTGGTGAGATGAGATTATGGGATTTGGGGTCAGTGCAAACTGATTATATGAAGTATATTATAAAGAAAAAAAAGATCATGCTCTGGTTTAGGACAAGGTAATGGATCTTGTGAGGAGTATAGACCTAATGAATTGTTTATTCAGTAGTTGGTTACGGATAGCGGCACATCTCTTCCATCGTGTCAGTATTGTAAAAAGTTAGGACAAGACCTATGTAGACCATGAGGTGCAATGAGAACATATGATTCGTCGAAATATTTGGCTAATGTGGTCATAAAAATATTATCGTGGTCCTGTGATTTTTTTGTTGCAAGGTAAGAATCCAGCAAAGTAATGCAGTCATGTTTGAGGACGGCGTGTGTGGAATAATTGAGTGATCTCTTGATGAAAACAGGCCTGACATAAAATTCCGGATGATGGAATTAGGCTCTAAGACTTATTAGTTTGAATAAGAGGGAATATCTTCAGACTATATCAGGCTAATGTGCTCGGCTGAGTCCGATATGTATAGGCCCTTTTGAGATTTGAGGCGTGTTGGGGGAGGTTGCTTATGAGCTGGCCTTACCTCCCAGCCTAGCCGGGGTCCATCCCATATTTCATGTCTCTATGCTCTGGAGATACCATGGTGACCTGTCGCATGTGTTGGATTTCACTTCTGTTCAGCTAGACGAGGATCTGTGTTATGTTGAGGAGCCAGTGGCCATTCTGGACAGGAAAATCAAGAAGCTAAGGTCAAAGGACATCGCTTCAGTAAAGGTCCAGTGGCGGGGTCAGCCGGCCGAGGAGGTGACTTGGGAGACCGAGTAGGATATGCGCAGCCAGTACCCTCATATCGTCACCACTCAGGTATGTTTTCCATGCTCGTTCGAGGACGAACGAATCTTTTATGTGTGGGATTATGTAACGACCTAGCCGGTAGTTTTTGCAATTTATGCCCCGATCCCCAATCTAACTGTTTCCCTAAGTTCATTTCGGCTATTGTCGTTTGCCGTGAGGGTCGGTCCTGGAATTTGGAGTGTTTTGGGGCACTTAGTCCCTAAATGAGAGCTTTATAGTTGGAAAATGGCCCGCGTTCGGAACAGTGTTAAGACCACCTCGGGAAGGAAATCTGATGGTTGCATTAGCTCCGTTAGGTAACTTCGGGGTTGGCAGCGCATTTGGAATGTATGTTGGAGGTCTGTAGCTCAATTAGGCCTGAAATGCCGAAGTTTGAAATTATTGGAAATCCGATCGATTGGTGAGACTTTGATCCGTGGGTCAGAATGGAATTCTAACAAATTCTGTAGCTTTGTTATGTGATTTTGGATGTGTCTGCAAATTTTCAGGTCATTCGGACGCCGTTTGGTTGGGTTTTTGATTGAATGTTGGTTTCGGAAGTTTAGATGAAAACTTAGGCTTAAATCCGCTATAATATTATGTTCTCTGTGTTTAAGGACGTGTTTTATGATTGGAACAAGTTTGTGTCATGTTTTGGAGTAGGTTGGTGGTTTTCGTTAGGGTCCCAGGTGCCTTGGGATGAATTCGGGGGTCCAAACGGACCATTTTGTGCCTAATGCACTGTTGTTTTCTACTGCAATTATTGCAGAACATTTTTGTTCTCCGCAATCGCGGAGATCTCCATGCGATCGCGTAAGGTCTCGTTGGGGTGCATCGTGATCGCGATGTCTGGTGTGCGATCGCGTAGGTCTGAAAAATCAAGGAATGCGATCGGGGGGGTAAGCATGCAATCGCATAGTATTGTAGGCTAAAGCAGTGCGATCGCGTAATAATGCACGCGATCGCGTAGGGTTCATTGGATGAAGCAGTGCGACCGCGTGGGCTATGTTGCGATCGCGTAGAGTTATTTGGGGAGCCGACCGATTTTGTTCTTCGCGATCGCGAGCCTGTGGCTGTGATCACATATTGTCGCCTGACAGTCAGATATATTAAATTACCATAGCAGTGTTTTCGCGAACCCTTTACCCATAACCTCCATTTTTGAGTTCTAAGAGAAGATATTGACGGGAAATTGCTGGGAAATCATCGGGTAATCATCGGGGGTAAGTTTCTTGGCCTAATTTCATTATTTTATAATGAAATCCTTGAGTATTTCACTGTTAATGGAAGATTAATGGGGGGTTTTAGCCCTAGGCCTAAATTGTGATAAATTGTCGATTTGAATGGGCAAACGGAGTCCGATTTTGGTAAATTTTATATGCATGGACTCGTGTTGAGATAAGGAACCCGAATATATAACTTTCATAATTTTTTGAGAAGCGTACTGAAAGTCGGGTTTTGGCAACTTGTGGTTTTGGGTGTATTTCAAATTGTTTCGATTGGGTAATACCTTATTGGCCTATTTTGATGTATTTCTATTGATTGTTATCAGATTCTACACTTGTGGAGGCCGATATTCATGGCAAGAGAGTTTTATCTTAGCGATGTTGTACCGGAGTCGAGGTATGTGGATTGTCTAACCTCGTGTGGGGGTACCTTCACCCCTAGGATATTATGTGATAATTTAAATGCCTTGTACGCGAGGTGACAGGCATTTATATTCGCTGATTTTTGGAACTCATTTTACTTGAATTGTCCAATGCGTGATATTCCTGTTCATGGCTGCTTAAATTGTGACATTTACCTGATATACGTTAGAAAAGCATGATTAGATAGGAATTATCTGTCAATTGCCTAATTGTCTTACTTGAACTTCTTGATAAATTGTTGGTACTGTTTTGGTGAAATTGTAGTTACGCATATCATATTTCTCAGTGCGTTCCTTTTGTTGTCTGTACTGGTGGACTGTGGGTTCGATTCCCGGAGACCCGGAGTTTATTGATATATTTATTGAGATATGGACTGCGGGTTCGATTCCCGGAGATCCAAGGGCTGCGGGTTCGATTTCCGGAGACCCGGAGTTTATTGATATATTTATTGAGATGTGGACTGCGGGTTCGATTCTCGAAGATTCAAGGGCCGCGGGTTCGTTTCCCGGAGACACAGAGTTTATTGATATATTTATTAATATGTGGACTGCGGGTTCGATTCCCGGATATCCTGAGATATTGAGACACATCCTGAGATATTGAGATACAGCTTAGGGGTTCGATTCCCATAGACCTAGAGATACTGATAATGGGACTGCGTGTTAAATTCCCGTAGCTCCTGAGTTGTTTGAAATAGAGAGGGACTGTGGGTTCAATTCCCACAGGTCCTGGACTTGTTGATTTGAGTTTACGTTGTGTTGGTTACTTGTTGTTATATTAGTTGTAGACGGTTGCAGTAATTATTTATTTATTGCTATTTCAGACTCATTCATATTTAAAAATTGCTTATTATTTTTATTATCATTATGTTATTATCTCTCGGTAGGGCCCTGACCTTCCTCGTCACTACTCCATCGAGGTTAGGCTTGGCACTTACTGAGTACCGCCGTGGTCTACTCATGCTACTCTTCTACACACTTTTGTTGTGCAGATCTAGGTACATCGCGACAGGCTCATCTCAGGTGATTCAGCATTACATTAGGAGACTCGAGGTATGATCTGCTACGTCCGTGGATCCGGAGAGCCTCCTTCTATTCTCACAGTCATAGTAGCTATTTTCCCTCATTTCATTGTTTAGACATTGTTGATGTATAGAGCCACAGTTGTACTCTCCCTTTTGGTCTGTGTTACCCTTGGGATTCCGGGTCTTGGGGGTATGCTATATGGTCTGGTGGATGAGTGTATGTGCCAAGCGACACTTATTACATTCCTTTTATATTGTTTTCTACTATTTTCTTATTTAATGTTCCGCATCGTGTTAGGCTTACCTAATCACGGAGACTGGGTGCCGTCATGACAGGTTCATGATTGGTGAATTAGGGTCGTGACACTGATAGATTAAGAGAGTCCCATAGCAATTTATGTTTTGCCACGTACGATTACAATTTCATAAAAGAACATTAAAAATATCTCAAACCTGTTTGTTTCAACGCACCGTATTGAGAAATTGAAAGTTCATCTCATCATGAATGGTTTAATTCGGTACTAAATTATGCACAAATAGAGAAATAAGATGCCATTATTAGTATGCTACAGAAGAGAATAAAACGAATGTCTCCTTATAATCTATGGAGGATAGACAAATACAGAGAGAGGGATGACGAAATAGTGAGGAGAAACAGGCATATGAGGAATTAATGTTTAAAAAGATTATCTTACACAGTGGATTCTGAAGAGGCACGATTTCTTGGTAGATACTACATATTTTTGAAACGCTGATTTTGATTAGTAAAGAGATGCAATTAAGTATTTTAAATCGTTTGGAACAACTGAAGATGTAGAGATTTTGGTTTAAAATGGCTGACTTTTGGTTAATTTTGAAAGATGCAATTTATCTTAGAGCTACAATTGAACATTAACTATTTTTTGGATTAATAATAATTGAGTATTGTATTAAAACAAAAGGGAAAAGCCAGAAATTGAGAATTTGGATAAATATGTTTGTTGTTCAATGAGATGTGCCACATCATCTCTTAGTAGCACTCCTTTATAGAAATATATAGATTATAACTTCCTTTTTCATTTTTCGATTCATATTCCGTACCACATCACACATAGTTCAACATCAATTGAATACCCAACAACTAAATCAAAGAATTACACAACGATTCCTCAAAATTATCACATACTAAACGAATTGTACACATAAGGGCGATTTCACAAGAATCAAAGTTAGCCATACATACCTAGAGTCGAATTTACTTCCTTCAATCTCTTACTTTAAGTTCACCCAAGTTACCTTATGTTGCCAACTTCCATTTTTGCAAACTCTTACTCCTTCCCACTTCTTTTTACTAAATTTCAAGTTCAAATAACATGCATGAGTGGTAAATTCTATTTTCAAAATCTAAAGCATGATAATCTTTCTCCACCTTTGACAATTGAAAATTAAAGAAAATTTGCTAGGGTTTTTTCCTTTTAGAGATTGGGGAAGATGACACATTCCCTAGGATCTTCCGGAACAAACGATTAGAAACAATATTTGAAGATGGTTAGATTTCTCTCTCTAGAATCCCTCTTTCCCCTCTCTAGTATTTCTTAGAAAATATGAGAAAAATGAAGGTTTAAGGTTTTTTGTTCAAGAAGGAGTCGGGTTGAAATTTTATAAAAATCTGGGCCGAGTCAAATCTGCGGTCGCATCTGCGATCTCAGAATCAAGATGCGGTCCGCATAATGGACCGCAGAGTTGCCCCAAAAATTCACCTATTTTGTTACGATATGCGACCAGAATGCTGTCCGTATTCGTGTTCTGCAGTCGCAGAATGCACCACTGAACTGACACTCAAAAATTCTCAAGAAATTATGCGATGGATCTGCGGTCCGCATTTCCGTTATGCGATCGCATATTGGATCGCATTTTCAACACAAGGTTTGGAAAACATTATGTTAAACTTAAGTTTTACGGGGCCTTACATGCCAGGCCATAATGAGTAGGTGGGCACGACGATCACTGCAAAACCTTGGGCTTGAGCCTGGGCAGAGCGGCTGGCGGTGTACATCTTAGTAGTAGTAGCAAATATTCAAATGAGAACTTTGAAAGCTGAACAGGGAAAAGGTTCCATGTGAATGACACTTGCACATGGGTTAGTTGATCCTAAGGGCTGGGGGAACCCCGACAGATAGCATATTTTGCACGTACTCCAAAATGGAATCAGGTTAAAATTCATGAATTGGGACGTGGCAGTTAACAACAATGTTAGGAAGTCCGGAGGAGCCAGCGGGGGTCTCAGGAAGAGTTATCTTTTTTGTTTAACAGCCTGCCCACCTTGGAAACCACTCAGTCGGAGGTAGGGTCCAGTAGCTGAAGAGCATCACACGTTTGCGTTGTGTCCAATGACCCCCAACGACACTTGAAAATCTGGAGGTCCGAGTGTTGTCCATGCCCGGTCGTACTCATAACCACATCAGGTCTCAAAGGTGAACATCCTCTGATCGATGGTGCAACGTAGACAAGGGAAGTCCACAAAATGGATCCATAACTTTGCGAAAAGGATTGGCTTTAATGTCAGGACGCCACATGATATGTCAGAACATGGCAGGACATGACAGGGCATCGCTATGGCACGGGTCAAGACATGTTAGGACATCGCTGGACATGGCAGGGCATGGCTATGGCACGGGTAAGAACATGTTAGAACATCGCATGACTTGGCCACAAGACATCACAGGACATGGTAGGGCATGGCCATGGCACGTGTCAGGACGTTGCCATAGAACGTATCAGGACATGGCAGGACATGGGCATGGCACGGGTCAGGAAGTGTCAGGACATGGCCATGGCACATTTTAGGACGTGTCAGGATATCGCAGGACATGGCATGGTGTGTCCTTGGCACGGGTGAGGACGTGTCAGGACATTGGAGGACGTGGTCACACGTTGCAGGACATGGCAAGATGTAGGCATGGCACGGGTTAGGACATGGCCATGACACATTTTAGGATATGTCAGGATGTTGTAGGACACGGCAGGGCATGGCCATGGCATGGGCCAGGACGTGTCAGGACATTGTAGGACGTGGCCACATGACGTGTTAGGACGTCGCATAGCACGGGTCAGGACGTGTCAGGAGAAGGCCATGGCACGTGTTTGGACGTGGCCAGGGCATGGGTCAGGATGTGTCAAGACATGGCCATGGCACGTTTTAGGACATGTTAGTACATGGCAGGGCATGGCCAAGGCATGAGTCGGGACATTGCAGGACATGACAGGACGTGGGCATGGAACGGGTCAGAATGTGTCAAGACATGGCCATGGCATGGGTCAGGACATCGTAGGATGTGGCCACGGGACTTGTCAGGACGTCGCAGGACATGGTAGGACGTGGGCATGTTACGGGTTAGGACATGTTAGTATATGGCCATGGCACGTTTCAGGATGTGTCAGTATGTCACAGGACATGCCAGGGCATGGCCATGTCATATGACAGGATGTGTCAGGATGTAGTAGGACGTAGCCATAGGACATGGCCACATGACGTGTTAGGACATGGCAGGACGTGGGCATGGCCCATGTCAGGATGTGTCAAGACATGGCCATGGCACGGGTCAGGACATGGCTACAGGAAGTGTCAGGACGTCACAGGATATGAAAGGACGTGGGCACATCACGGGTCAGGACGTGTTAGGAAATGGCTATGACACGTTTCAAGACATGTCATGATGTCTGATAATAGGTGAATTTTACTATATTTATGCCCTAAATAATCACACTTTGTTGCTGAATTGAAATTGTTTATGATGACAAAATGCTTTTATTAGTTTTTATTGGTGTGTTATAGGTACACATGAGCCATTATATACTAAAGGAGCTATTTTGGAGTCACAAGCTGGTGAAAAGGACAAGTGAAGAGTTGAAGTGAAGTTAGCTTAAAGAATTGAAGACAAAATTCTAGATTACTGTTCATCGGCGGTTCACTCGTGACCGCGGATGAACCACGAAAAAACATGCTCGCGAAAGTTTACAAGATTCAGAGGGCTGCTCTGTTCGTAGTTCGCTCGCTATCGCGAACGAACCGCGGAAGGTGCCGAAAGTTTTAAGGACAATTTTGTACAAACTCAATTTTTAAGCCCTAAACCCTCTATATAAACCTATAGTTCGCCCAAAAGAGGCAAGCATTGTATTATTCTCTACTTTTGCAAGTAATTAGTAGGAGATAACTCTCTCAACTTATTTCTTTCTTTTATATTGATTCTTTGATTATGAATTCAATTATTATTCTTATTTCTTTGATTATGAGTAGCTAATTCCTTATCTAAGGGTACGATGGAACCTATTGGGTGATGAACTTCTCGTTTATGAGATTACAAATTCTTAGCTAGATTTCTATTTGTTCAACTTCGTTCTTGTTGCAGTTAATTGGTTGAGCTCCCGATTAGCTGTGCCTATTTAGTGTGCATAACTTGGAAAAGAGTGCATATTTAGGTATATTGTTGAACAACACCACACCTAGGTTATTGGAGGAATCCATAACTTTAGGCGTAAAGACGGGATTAGGAATAACGAAGTCTTGGGTGCAATCTTAAGTGAACTATTCAAATTAAAGCTAGCTAGGGTAGCTCGGGAGAGTGCACTAGTAAATTATTGTAGTTGCTCGGGAGAGAATTATGGTAAAAATAGCGTTCATGATTGATAGAATATATTGAGAATTCACATAAGCATAAACAGAAGGGATTACATCAATAGGGGAAATCAATACCATAGTCTTTCTTTATATTATTTACCCAAAATTCAATTCTTTCTTTTTAGTATTTAATTCTTGCAAAAGTAGTTGTTAGAAACCTTACAAAAACATACTCAAAGTTTGGGAACTTGCTTCAGAAGTAATCTTGGGTTGTGAAAGTTGCAGTTGGTAGGTTAATTCCCTGTTGGATCGATTCTGGACTTATTTGACTAGGTTATATTGACTACGACCGTTGCTTGGATGTGAATCAATTTTGGCGCCGTAGCCAGGGAATTAACAGAATTATCAATTGCCATTGACAAAACTACAAGATTCTTCTGTAGTCAGGTTCTTTCTACACCTTACATTGTGACGACCCAAAGGGTCATCACTTATTTTATTAATCATTTCGAGCTTCGAGGCCTTGAAAACCTCATTCCATGTTGCCTCGATTTACGTGCACAATCCGAGCATGTAGCCGGAAAGATTTTGTGATAGAAAATATGAATTCTATGAGAAATGTGGATAAAAATGATACTAATATTGATATGGTTGACTTCGGTCAACATTTTTGGTAAAACGGATCCGGACCCGAGATTGGGTGGTCCCGAGAGGTCCATAGGAAAATATGGGACTTGGACATGCGTCCGGAGTCGAATTCTGAGGCCGAGAGCCCAAGTTATGAATTTTTCTATGAAATTGTTTTTGATGTAATTGTTAAAGGAAATGAATTAATTGACCTTTGTATCGGGCTCGTATTTTGGTTCCGACGCTCGGTACAAGTCTTAAATATTATATATGTGATTTCTGTAAAGTTTGGTGACATTCGGATGTCGTTTGAGATGTTTTGGATCTTGAGTTCCAAATTTGAAAGTTTTGAAAACCAAAAGTATGAAAATCATGAATTTGAGGCTTGATTTGATGAAAACGATGTGATATTGGCGATGTGATCGCACGAACAAGTTCATAATGTGTTTTTTAGGTTGTGTACATGTTTGGTTTGGAGCCCGGGGGCTCGGGTAAAGATTTGATAGGCCGTTGGATTAAATTCTGAATTTTTGCACTGCTGGTTTTTCACCCAGCTGTTGGCTTCGCAATTGCGAAGGGGGCAGTACAAGGCAGGGCTCGCAAATGCGAACCCTGATCGCAAATGCGAACCCCTCATGACCCAGCCTTGTTCGCAAATGCGAACATCCCCTTGTCCTGCCTATGTTCGCAAATGCGAACAATAGTTCGCAAATGCGAACACTGCCCTTTCCAGCCTGGTTCGCAAATGCGAACATATGTTCGCAAATGCGAAGCCCCCAGATTTGCCTTGGCTTCGCAAATGCGAACAAAAGTTCGCAAATGCGAACTTCCCAACCTTAGCTTATTTTTCAAACTCCAGAAATTGGTCGGGGTTCGCAATTGCGAACCCATGTTCGCAAATGCGAACACAAAGACCTGTAAAACACGATTTTCAGTTCATTTCTTCACTTTTTACAAAACAAAAACACCCATTTGCGATTCTTCACGGATTCCTTCTTCATCAAAACAATTGTAAGTCACTTTTTACTTAATTCTTTCAATTCCTAACATTATTAAACATGTTTTTCAATAGAAATCAAAGGTTTTCATGGTAGAATTTCTTGTTTTTGTTAGAATATAGGGTTTTTCATAAATTGGGAAATTGGACCTCGAATTGAGGTCCGATTTTGAAACAAATCATATACATGAAATCGTGGGGGGATGGGTAACCGGATCTTGGTCCTAACCCTGAGTTCCGACCATGTGGGCCCGGGGTTGAAATTCACTATTCTGGGCAGAATGTTGTAAAATTTGTATTTGACCTTAAGAATTAGTTTGTTGAGTAGTATTGATGATATTAAATCAATTGTGTATAGATACGATTGGATTGGAGCCAAATTTGAAAGAAAAAGACATTTCCACGGATTGAATTGTTCATAAACATTCGAGGTAAGTGTTTGTTCTATCCTAGCTTGAGGGAATAGGATTATGTGTTATGTGTTATGTGATCGAGTGCGGTGTATGGGCTGTGGTGACGAGCATCCATACACCGGCGTCTAGTATGACCGTGAGTCGTTTGAAAATCCTTATTTTGAGATATATTTACAGATGAATTGTGGAACCTTTGTCAGGTTGTAGAATTGTTATTGTTCTCCCTTGTTGGGACTTGTTGTGAAGATAAATATTGATTTCCCTTGTTGGGACGGTTTATGAATTACTGTTTCTTTCTTTTCCCTTAACTGTGATTGTTATTTGGGTGAGGAAGAGTGATAATGCACGAAGGGTGATGTCGTGCCATGTTTTATTATTTATGCACGAAGGTTAATGCCGTGCCATGTTTTATTGATTATGCAGGAAGGATCATGCCGTGCCCTGTTATTGAACCATGTACGAAGGATCATGCCGTACTATGGATGTGAGGATGAGAGTAAAAGCACGAAGGGTGATGCCGTGTACTTTATTTGCTTATTTGGTGAGGATGAAAGTAAAAGCACGAAGGGTGATGCCGTGCAACTGCTTGCTATTCCTTGACTTGATATTACTTGTGTTTCCATTATACTTTGTTTTTCCTTGTGAATTTATTAACTATTGTTAATTGTTGAATTCTTTGAGATATTCCTTATTGTGTTATTACCTGGTTATTTCTTGTTATTCTATGGTATACATATATATTGAATTGCACAGGTTTATGTGGGTGTTTGGTCCTAGGCTTGTCACTACCTCGCCGGGATAGGCCAGGCACTTACCAGCACATGGGGTCGGTTGTGCTGATACTACACTTCTGTGCGTTTTTGCATAGGTCCAAGTTACGATCAGGAGCAGCAGCAGTAAATCGATTGTGTGGGAGTTGATCACATTTGAGACCGAGGTAGCTTGCAGACGTCCGCAGGCCCGACATCTCTCTCTTTATTTATGTTAATAGCTGTAGTCTCTTTGTTCCGAGACAAACAGAATTATGTTATATTTCCTTCAAACTTTTATGTGTAGTATTCCATAGTAGTTCGTGAGTTGGTGACTCCACGTCTTGGGTAGAGGATTTCAGTATGATTTTCATCTTGTAATTAGTTATTTCTATTTCGATAAAGTATTCCGCATTTATTTAGTTAAAATTGTGTTAAAAACAGGATAGTATGAATACAGTGGCTTGCGTAGCTACCACGAGTAGGCGCCATCACGATCCCGATATTTGGGGAAAATCCGGGTCGTGACAAGTTGGTATCAGAGCTCTAGGTTACATAGGTCTCACCACTCACGAACAAGCTTAGTAAAGTTTGAGGGGTAGGTACAGAGACGTCTGTACTTGTCCTCCAGAGTCTATTGAGTTAGGAAAGAGTCTCTCATTTGTTCTCTCTTGTCGTGCGACTTGTTCCTCAATTACCGATTGAATTTCTATTCTGTCCTTTCGCAGATGGTGAGGACACGTGCTTCTTCGTCCGCTGACCAGCAGCCCGAGCCCCAGGCAGCTCCCGTGAGGGGCAGGGGCCAAGTTCGTATCAGAGGTCGTGGTAGGGGTAGAGCTCAGCCCAGGCAGCTACTCTAGAGGGGGAGCCTCATATTGAGATTGACGAGGAGGTTCTAGTCGCAGCAGCTCCAGTAGGCCCAGCTCAGGTCCCAGGAGAGGCTTTATTTACCCCGGATCTCCGGGATGCTTTGGTCAGAATAGCGGGATTTATGGACAGCATTTCCAGAGCGGGTTTATTATCAGTTGCACCAGCCGCTTCTCAGGCTGGAGGAGGGGCCCAGACTCCTATTGCTCGTACTCCGGAGCCGGTAGCTCCTCAGCCTCAGGCACCAGTGGTTCAGCCAGCTGTGGCCACTCAGTCGAGTACCACGGCTCATGCCGGAGATGGAGCGGCCATGACTTCTGATTCCTTATGGAGACTTGATCGGTTCTCCAAGCTGTTTACCACTACTTTCAGCGGTGCCACATCAGAGGATCCTCAGGATTTCTTATTCAGTTGCCACGAGATTCTCAAGACTATGGGAATAGTGGAATCCTATGGATTTGACTTCTGCACATTCAGGCTTTCAGGATCCGACAAGAATTGGTGGAGAGATTACTGTTTGACTCGACCAGCAGGGTCCCCGGCTTTATCATGGGACCGGTTTGTAGAGTTATTTCTAGAGAAGTTTCTCCCTGTTACTCAGCGGGAGGCACTTTGGAGGCAGTTTGAGCGCCTCCAGTAGGGTACTATGACCGGTCACACAGTATGAGATGAGATTTGTCGATTTGGCTCGTCATGCAGTGGTGATACTTCCCACAGAGCGGGAGAGGGTCCGGAGGTTTATAGATGGGCTTAATCAGCCAATTAGACTCCAGATGGCTATGGGCGTGGGGAGTGACATATCATTTCAGGAGGCAGCTAATGCAGCACGCAGAGTTGAGATGGCTCTTGCTCGGGGAGGCGGTTATTCTTCAGACAAGAGGCCTCGTCATTCAGGCAGGTTTAGTGGTTCTTCCTCTGGTGGCAGAGAATCCTTTGATAGAGGCCAGTCTTCCAGGCCTTTTCATTCCGCCCTTCAAGCTTCACAGGGTGGACCAGGTGATCGTGGTTTTCGGGGGAA